>JAIPRL010002027.1:12126-67841 GCA_025469235.1 Pemphigus obesinymphae | reverse complement strand
AATGAATTTGATTTAAAAATGATAAAAATTAAACCTACTTGTCTGTTTGTAATCAAATTGGTAAAGTTGGTCACTCTGCTACTCTCGGTTCGTGATTATACCTTATATTATCGTATTTTTTATAACCCTGTTTGTAGTTGATAAGTGATAAGAACCGTTTATATACATTATAATCGTGTGGTGACCGATACGAGTTACGAATAATTATTATCGTATTATATTTTATATTTGTATCAAATGTTTAAAAAAATTTTAATTTTAATAATTTACTAAAGAAATGGTGCACAATAGTTATTTAATGTTTTTGATTTTTATTAATCATATTATCTGCATATATACAAGTTTAAGGAATATTAAGAGAATATTTTAGGATTTTTTTAGAGAATATTAGCATCATATTTTAAGCTTTTAAGAACCTAAAAATCCGCTCTTTACAGTTATAACTCACTATCGCAACGAAATAATATTAAATTTAATTAAAATATAATAATATTAAAATCATTTCTCATACCGATAACGTACGCTCGTGCACATAACTCTATCTACGAGTCCGTCCGTTTTTCAAGGTGCTCGTGTCGGGGTAACGAAATCGCTGTCCTCCCCCGGCGCTTCACTTTGAATTTTCCAAAAAAAAAAATAATTCTCAACCGTCATCGTTCGTAGGTACCCAAAATGGCGGCATAAAGTTACGAAGCGTATCAACAACGCTCTCTCGTAGATTTTCTAAAAAAAAAAAAAAAACATCGTGGTCGTTTTTTTATAATATTGAAAATTCCACAAGTACCTAGTATATAAATGAATAACTGCAGCATGACGTACAACCTCATCGTATATATAGATACCACACCACGAGAGCACCAACCATATAATATATGTACATAGGTAAGTATATAATATTAGCTGTGTATCATGATGGGATTTTACCAGGAAATTTTCAAATTCTCTCCGACAATTTATATATAATACATATTATTCCGCCTACGATACAACGTCAATCCGTTCGCATAAATAATTAACCTTAGCTACGTAATCTATATACCTACAATATACATACACGTTATATACTGATATATATATATACATATATAATATATATTACTGTGTTTATACGCCATCTTGCTACAACATACAGCATGTTCCATATCGCATTTACTCGATTTAAATTACTCTGAGCGAAGCAATATAGGAATGCATTGTCTTTACAATCATGTGTTTTTTTTTTTTTTTTTAAGTCTATATACATCTTTTTGGGTAAAAAACATTTCGAATAGAAGTTTTGGAGTAAAGACTTATTTTTTTCAATAGAATATTCATTCTAGTTGATCCTTTAAAGTGATTAGTTTTCGATTTTCCCAGTACCTACCTAGTTTGTTTAAGCGTAAATAAAAATAACGAACGAACTTTTCATATTATGTATATTTTTAAATTTTTTTTTTTTTTTTTTTTTTTTTTTCTTATTCTTTAATTGCATTACCTGTACCAAACGTTGCTCGAAATCGTTTTTCGAATTTACCTTTACTTTAAAATTCAAAGTAATTTAATAATACACTATATATTATCCTGTCCGATAACCAATGAAATGATGAACCTGCTGCGTCCGAATTGGTCGGTTCCCATGCCTGAAAATCGACATCCTAGTTGTTTCCCCGTGTTTTATGCAGTAGGTATGCCAAAAATATTTTGATTTTCGTACTACACCTTATTGTAGGGGTTGCGGCACACATTCGAATTGATTCCCGCTAGGATTATTCAAATAAATTAAAAACATCTAACGATTATAAATGTAAATAACTAAAATATAATTTATTACTAATATTTGTTATACATCTTTACCATAATAAAAAACATAAGAAAACTGAAGAAAATATTATAAAAAATTTTAATGTTATCATATTACATTATAAAAAATTTTTAAAATGGGAAAGAAAATCGAAATTGCTTTTAAATTAATCTAGGAACCAATTCGGATATACTTTTCGTAATAACACGGCAACCAATTCGGAGGTTTTGGAACCAATTCGGATTGACCAACTTCTACCATCTGTACGACTTATTTTATTAAATATGAAAGTAATGTAAACAGTACTTAACTTAGGGGACGTGAGAGATAGAGTGCCTTTCATTTTTAAACATATATCAATGTACCAACCTTTTTTAAATTTTCTAAATACAGGGCCGGGTAAAGGTATAAGCGAGCTAAACGGTAGCCTAGAGCAGTACTATATCGTAGAAGCGGTATTTTTATTATTATTTGGAGAGGTGGGTCGAACAGTCAGACCTTATTTTGTTGCTTATACGTTTTTAAAGAAGCATTTCGTAATAGTATATAAATTCGTCTACAAAAAAAAATGTACGACCTTTTTTTACTTATTTATGTTTTTAAGAAAGTTTAAAAAAAAGTTAATGACTTTTTTTTAGGAGCGGATAATTTTTATTTTGGTTAGTGCACTATTTTTACTTGAACCGGCCCTGTCTAAATAGGATCCTAATATAACGAGAATAATAATTATTTTACTATAATACAGGTGCCGTATATATTTTGACATCGTGTACGAAATCCAGGACTTAATCTCAAAAATCGACTTGAAAATGAAAATGTTACGCATTTTCCCAACATAAGAACAACTACAAAACGTTTTTAACTAAATGATTTGAACATTTTAATGAAAGACATTTTTAACATAAAAATTATAATATTCCTATTAGTTTCGAAAATAGTTGGATTGTTTAGATTTCTTACTAACACAGTAATATGTTTGAGAAATATTTTTTCAATGTCGTTTATAAATTACATATCTACTTAAAAATCAACCTCAATAATGACGTTTAATTTTTTTAAAAAAACAGAAATAAATTTGAGTATTTTAAATGATAGATAAATATCTTAATAATTAATTATCTTAATAACACGCAAACTTTGACTTTTGTTATTATAATATTGTATGTATATTTGAGTCATAATATACTCGTATTTGTATAGCTTGAAAAGTATCGTGTCAAGCATTTTAGAAAATATGCAAAATATAAGCTTCAAAGCTTGTATTTTATTTTTATTTTTTTAATAAAAGAAAATGTTTATTTATAGCTCTTTGAGATGATAAGACACTTTGGTCTTCGGGAACTCGAATTTTTACTATACTTTTGTGACTCTCTTGCGATTTCCGTCTATTAATACATTTATGTCTACATAACTATGACAGTGTGATAACAATATTTTAACTGTATTTTTTTAGATTCTAAGCAAAGTGAGGAATCTATTGGTTTTAACGTTATGTGTTTTGTTATGTCTATATTTTTCGAGTAGAAGAAATCGAGTAGAAATTTTGGAGTAAAGAGCCTTTTTTGATGGCAACTGAATTATAATTGGTACTTTAAAGAGGTTACTTTTAGTTTTTAGTCACCTATTTCCAGTCAGTAGTGTTTTTGTAAAAGTGAAGGAAGACTAGGTACCTTCTATAATGGAAATAGTTTTTACATATGTATACCAACCTTCGCTCAGAATCATTTTTCAAACTCAACGATTTATCTTAACTTTGAAATTATAAAAATATTAATTATATACTATCCTGTCCGAGAACCGGACAAGCGATGGACGGTGGTTTGTATCTAAACGACTTTTTCACATTTGAATGTTGACGAAGAATTTGTTTGAAATTACACACGTCGTCACATCGTCAAATTGGAACTGTCTTATATATTTTATTGTACTAATGAAAACCCCGAATTCGGTGAACAGTCTGTATACTATATTAAACACTTTACGTCTTCGCCTGCAGCGGTAACTATCGCGCTAAACCTGACCTACTTAACTCGACGCCATTTATAATACGAATAATACAATATTTGTCGGGGTTTCGGGAGAAAGTCGTTTCAGCGAAAACGCAAAATTCACCCAATGTATTATACAATATACCTACATAATGTATACAATATAGACTTTTGGTTAATTAATCATGGCCATATCTCCGGGTGGAACAATATTTAAGCACCTTTTTAGTCCGGAAATATTGTTTTTACCTGAAATTCGAACAATATCCGTTCGGAGATTACAATAATGTATGAAACAGATGGACGGTATATCTCTCGATAGGTATATAATAATGTGTACGTATAAACAAATCGGATCCAACTACATTGCAATTTTAAAGTATCTATAATTTTTATACCTACTTAAATATTGCATAAACTATAAGGAAATTAACAAAAACTATTTCACCGAGAAATGTTTATTTTCAGAGAAAATATTTATAAATATCACAAAAATAAACTTGAAATATTAAAAAAAAAAAAAAAAAGGTAATAATAATAACAATAATAATAGTTGAACCATCTCGGGACGACTGGAAGATTTGGAACACAATGTTTGTTTATTATTGTGAGATGTGCGTGTATAATCATCACAATAACATAGGTATTATTAAGCCGATAGTCCATATATTGTATTACTAATTTTCCAAATTTTAGATTCTGAGCAGAGGGACTTTACCCAGGAAGCTATAGGAAACGTTTTACAATGATGTTTATTTTGATTTGTATTTTTTCCTGTGAACAACTACCCCGCCCATCCGTATCTGCGCAATTTTATTTAGTATACTCACATAATTATACATAACGGACTGTTGATTTATTAATGTACAACTGTACACATTTTTCGGGTGAAATGAGTCGAGTAGGAATCTTATGACAAAGAGTTTTCTAATTTTAAATTTATCTTAGTTTTTACATTAAAGAGATAACTTTTACAATTCCCCACTACCTATATAGGTAATGATCTCATGGGTAAAAAAATTACTATCAAAAGTAATATTGGTCGATCATTTTTATAAATCGAGAAACATTATATTGTATGGAATTTTACTCAAAATCGTTTATTTTTAAAATTAATTGTTCAATGGACGTTTTCGTATATAATATTTCATTGTATTGAGTGGTAAAATATGTGTATACTTATATATATGGTATGACAATGATTGCAATTTAAAGTATATTAATAATGTATTAAAAGTGTTCAATATACATATTATATTTATATTTATATTTTATTTATAATGATAATATTTAGGTACCTTCTATGTAAAAAAAAAAAAACCAAATTTTTTGATAGTTTAGAATTCTAAATCAAATTAAGATTAGATTACTTAACTTAAATTTAAATAACCAATTATTTTAATAATGAGCAACTTCGAGAAAATCGATTAGGTAAGTTTTTAGGAAACACTTAGTAAAGTTTTAGTAAAGACACACTTCATATTTGAAGGGTACCTACCGTGCAATAACCAGGTATCCCCAAATTTTGAAATTTTTCAGGAGGCATAAAAAACGGTTTTATTAATTTCATCACAATAGAACAGTTGTTATAAGCATACAGGTATTATATTTGAGTTCTATAGATGCATAACTACTTTAATCGTATGGCTTAACATTTATTTTTAATTATATTAACGCACCTTAATTCAAGGGCGTCCATCTAAGAAAACTCAGGGGGGGGGGACGAAATGAACGTTATAAACCTAAAACCATGTATAAGATATTTTATTTCATAAAGTTTTAATACATTATATTATATACCTAACCTTTATACATTTTACTATTTTTAAGGGCAAAATCGCTTAGTTGACAGACAAAGGATTGTTTAAAGGGGTGGTTGGGGGGAGGGTCCGTTCACTATTTTGGTAAATAATATTTAAAAATATTTCATTTGAATTTTAAACTTTTGAAATTTTTAGCCTTAAATGCACCTAATTTTAATATTTTTAATATTTTGCATCGCATAGAAATAAAAACGAGTGACAAAATAATTTTTTCAACATTACATATTTTTATATTCATACATTTTCCTAATTTTTTATCAGTAATAAAAAAAACTGTACCTAAATATGGTAGTTTTTATTTTTGTATATTTATTGGTAAATTAAAAATATTTTAAATTTAATATTTAATACCTGGCGAAAAGGTTAATAGTCTTTGACATCTATCCCCTACTACAGGATAGGTCATGAGTTGTAAAATATTATATTAAACCATTAATTTGGTATACTTTTAAATTTTAATTTTAATCATTATTGAAATCCCTTTTAAATTTATTTTGAACACTTTGAAAAAATACACTCTTTAATTTTTGAAGTATTTAGAGTTAATATTTTCGGATTTATGTCGAAATAACCATTATTTTAACCCGTATTTTTCATTATTTTTTGATAGCTTTTTTCTAAATTTTTTTTTTTTAATATACAAATTAAAAAAATATAAAACAAATAAACCATAAACATCATTGTAAAACGAAAAAATATTTTGCACAGCTCAAAATCTAAAATGTGGTAATTTCATTCATTATTATAGGGCATTATTATTACTTTTTAAGTCATCAAACTCTATTTCCAGTTATTAAGTTTAAAAAATTCTATCTACAACAATTAATTATAGATATTTAAGTTTTTTAAATTAATATTTTTTGGTTCGGGGGGGGGGGGGTGGGGGTTCAGTACCCCCGAACAAAAATTTGATATGATTTAAATAATAAAGACTTTATGTTTGCACTGTTAATTATTTAATTAATAATGTTAAATTTATTAAATTATCACTATATATAAACTTAACATGAACTTAGAATAAAAATTTGAGGTTTGTACATACCTGAGCACATTCATCTACCATTGCATTTTTATTTGACTTTTTTAAAAAATTTAATAAAAAATTGGAACTTTTTCGCTCTGACATTTTAAATAAAATAGATATCGGCGACAGTTGAACAGTAGCGAGAGTCCGTATCTGTACTGTACTGACAATATTGACAATAACTGATATCAGTATTTCGGACAAACTTCTTTATTTATATTATATTTTATCTAATTCTCGAATATTCAATAAAAATTCTTATTAAATAATTCTGGAATAATCTAGAAAAAATAATGGAAGAAAATATAAACGCAAAACCTTTATAATAGGTATTATTGAATGGCCATAAATATTATAAGCTCGTAAATAATGGTCCGAATATAATATAAATAAATATAAAGACGTATAGCACGTATTAGTATATATTACTATGTATAGGCAACGTGCATATAGGTATAGTCTAAATAAAAATTTAAAAAAATAAAAAATGCGAATTTTCAATATTTAATTTTTAAATAAAATATTTTATTTTAATAAATAACGCACAAATATTATAATAGTACCTGTCTACTAACTGGATTTAGTGATTTAATATATAATTTAAAAAAAATTTTTACAGCAGGCACGGAAAAGTCAGGGAGGACATGTCCCTGTTTTGCCCTCTCCCCTATAATGGACGCCCATGCCTTAATTTAATGTTAAAAAGTTTAAAGTCATGGAGATACCTTGTTTTCGTCCATAAAAGTGTGACGATTTTTTTTTTTTTTTTTTTTTTTTTCGTAATTTTATTGAACTCAAAAATTCATCTAACAAAAATATTTTTAAAAGTTTAAAAAGTATAAAAAAAAAGTTTTGTAGGTATATCATAATAGCATGTGTCTAATCTATCCTTTCTGTCCAATCTTCTCTCCGCCAAAATTGATTCTCCTTTACTCTTATCCCTAATAAATTTCAGGGTCCCTTCGCGCACCACCCGTTGCTCTACGCCTTTCATCCATATACTCCTCGCTGTTCTTCTAATTTCCTTGACGACTCACCTATCGTCCGTCTTATGCGTACAGCAAACAACGACCCTTCATCATCTTTGTAAATAATAATAATATATGATATACCTACGTAATTATCTTTATCACCTATACTCTCATAATACTTGCGTGACATTACTGCTTTATTTGTACATTATCTTGTTTATTTTTGGGCTTGTCCCGTTTATATATTACCTATATGATCGATGTCTTAAAACCAAATTATTATTATTATTATTAACAAATTTTGAATTTAGTTTCTTGATTTAACTTTAAAAAGTCGAGTAATATGGAGATACCGCATCTGGTTTTTAACCCTAAACATATATGATAAATAATATTAAATTAAAATATGAAATATATATATATATATATATATATATATTATTCATCAACATAATAATAAAATTGGATAGGTCAAAATTAAAAATAAACGTATGTATAATAATTAATATCACGCGTGTGCAGTTTTATCGATGTTTTTACGAGCAAGACCCGGTGATATCTCCGGAGCAGTGGCGTGTCATACATGTGTGCGATGTGTGCAAATGCCACGGGCCTTTGGTTAGAGGAGCGCCGTTATTACTCAACGTCCCAGAAAAAAAAAATTAAATTATGTAAGAAAAAGTAAAAAGATTGTTCACAATTTCACAGAGTTCTCCTTTTCTCAATCTGATATCAATACATCATTGTCATAAATTTGCATAACATTTAATTATTTTGGTTATAAAAATACTTACTTTAAATTTGAATTTATGAACCTATATTTATATTATTTAGAATTAAAAAGTGAAGGGGGTCCTTTTTTACTTTTGTACAAGGGCCCATCTTGGGGATAAACCGCCACTGCTCCGGAGATACCTGGTCCTCGCACAGAATTATTGTAAGTATACCTAACTCCTTATTATCTCCTTATCCAAGTTATTGGCGTGTACGTAATAAACGGATTTGTATCGTTCTCACGCATAAAATATGGTAGACCGAGATTTTCGTTATCAGAAATTAGAATAAAAGAGCGATTTCTGAAAAAGTGGAGATACCTCCTGTTTTTATTTTTATTATTATTGCACGGGACCGCATTTATTTCGCACCACCGCACACTTTGTGCTCTAAAACACGCAGTATAATTAATTATTATAGACAACGCCTACACGTCGATTATAACAATATTATTTATTATTTATTTCTTATTGTAATAATTATTATAACGCGGCACTTTGTATAGGCAAAAATGTATACATGCACGTCATGCGATGTCGTTTTCCGTTTCACATAAATAAATAATATAATATTATTATATATTATTAGGTATTCATTTTATAAATACATATTATAATATTATATAATAGGTAATTGTATATGTCAACTTAGAGCCGGTTCTACCACATACAAGTAAAATATTTGATTACTATACTGTGTATAACAATGTTATAACAACCTAACACGTATTTTCTCTTGTTGATAAATAATAATTTGGGTTCTACAATTAATATTATTATGCGGTTGTGAATATTATTGCTTAATAATACATATTGCTCTTAATTCCACCTCTAGCAAAGACTATTGCCGTCTGGCATAGAACGAGACCTTCGGGTCGTCATCCATGCGAATGCAAAAAAAGTCTAAAGACTCTAAAGTCGAAATCACAAATGATTTTTGATCTAAATTGTACAGTTTTAAAATATTTTTGTGGTAAAACCAAATAAAATCCCTAAAATCACTTCACAATATTATGATAATATAATAATCTGATAGATGTGTGAATCTATGTTGGATTATCCTCTGATCTTTTTAGATATCCTAAAAATAAGTTTAACTACAACTTATCTAAAGATGGTAGAACCGGCCTTTCCTAATAGTAATACAAATAAATTAATATAACGTGAATATTTTTTCAATATACCTACCTGTATACGAGTACTACATTTATATCATACACATCTATTAAAATTTCATTGCCAAAAATTTACTGAAAGCAAAATATATCGTCGAATCCTCAATACAGAGAAAATGTATAATGCCGTTATCACGGCTGCTGTATTAAGAATAAAATACCTATAGCCTTGAATATTTTCATTGCACTGTTTGGTAACTAATTTGAGTTAATTTTGATATTTATTTTTTTCAAGACAAGTTATATTAAGCTTTATTTAAACAGCTCTTTTTTTCCATACCTATAGGTTAAAACTTCTGTTAGTATTGTCCTAATATTGATATTTAGTTTAGTATTTAGTATCTATTTATTAGGCTCCCTCAAAAACTGATTGCCAACAGTGTTAAAAAGTAAAACTACACAAATATCTCTAGTCACAAGCATGAAAACTAACATTTCTAATGGTACAATCATAATACTTATCCTGATAAAAACACAATATGCACATGCATAATACACAATACCAATGAAAACACCTATCTAAAGATGGGATGTAGATCACAGTACAGTGGTAGAAACATGCTAGTTTTCATGCCCGTGACTATATAGTTTACTATGTAACAGTACTACACGGCAATACTGGAAAAATAGTACACATGTTGTTTTTGGCCATATATTATAATTTTAAACTGTAAATATTAAATAAATATATCAATTATTTAAATGGTATTATTATATTATTATTAATAAAACAAACATATTATTACAGTGAAACTTATTCCCATCATATATAATCACACATTTAATTCAACAGTCAGTTATTTCATAAATAATTCATTTTTTGGGCAATCTTTAATAAATAAAAACTTAAAATTTACAATGAAATATATATATATATTTAAAGTAGACAGTTAAATCAAATAAAACATGTAGTTAAAAATGCTAATAACAAATATTCGTATTTTTGTGTTGTTTTCACACAATTTACAGCAGACAATATGTTAAACTTAAAATTGAAATAAGAAAAACAAATAGTAGATATGCGAGATATGGTAACTACAATATCTCTAATTTTTTTTACAAAAACTAGTTGAATTAAAATATATTTTTTCCAGTTTTTGGAATTGTATCAATACATTTTTATTTGTAATTAACGTTTTTCAAATACTTAATTTTTCAATAAGTAAAAATATTTATAAAATAAAAGGCTGCCAGTGTAGAACAATACAATTTATATTAAATATATATAATTTATATACTGTCATTAAACATATTAAACAACTCACAATAATCGAATGGAATTTATAATAGTAGTAATTCATATTTAACTTTGGAATATGTATGATATAAACATTTAAAATGTGTCTAACATGATTTAACTTTGATTTGATTCTGCTGTATTAATTTCAGACACTTCATTATGGTCTGATGGAGCTATTCCAGTTCCTTCAATTGGAAGAATTTCATTGTTCTGTTGTTCCAATTCAACAGATTTGTTTATACATGATCCTGAATCTGTACCAAAATAAAAGTTTCCTTGAGACTCTTGAGGTTTGTCTTCAGTATACCTTCCTTCAATAGTCTCATCAGCTTGAGACATAAAATTGTTAACTGAACACTCCTGTGGTTCCTGGTTATTGGATTTATGAGATGACTCATCACTGAAAGATTGATTGTAATCTGGTCTTTGGTTTTGTTCAAATTTTGTACCATCATTATATTCAGTTTGTTGGTTTTGTTCAAAATCTCTGTTATTTTGATTTGTTTCATATTCACATTGAGTGTTAAAATCATCATGAGAATCATGTTGAGCATCATTATACTGATCATGCGGTTTCTCTTCTACATTTTGTTGCTCGAATTTCTCTTCTGGTTGACTTTCTGAAATTTTTTGTATTTCTTCATTATTTCCACTAGACAATTCTTGTGAATTGTTACTATAATCATGTTGATAATCTCCAAATTTATTAGATTTGTCATTATGTTGTTCGTCAACATTTTGTTTAATATTCTCTTCAGCTTGGTCATATGTTTCTGTGTTATAATTAGATGTCATGTCAACATCATGATGATTTAGCGCTGTCTCACGATATTCTTTTCTAACTGATATACGCTCACTAAATTGCTTGTTAGAATTTGAGGTTTCTAATTCTTGGGCTCTGTGTACTTGCTCAATGTTACCTACAGCTTCACCTTCATAGTTGTCTAAATCCATTGGAGCACTTGTTTGATGTGGACCTTCTTCTGTAGTGGTTTCATCTTTGGATAAGGTATGCTCTACAGATTTTCTATTCCAGCGGTCTTCTTTAACCTTGTCATCAGGCTCTTTATCACCCCATTTACTTGGCTTTCTAGTACGTTCTTCATTGTCACGACTTTTGAATTTTGAATAATTTCCTTCGTCTTTCTTGCTAGCTGTCCACGATGATCCCTGTTTGTTGTTTTGCCACTCTTCTTCCTCATTCACAGGTCCACGTTGTTTCCATGGTTTTTGTTGATCATCCCATTCAGGATTATCATCTCGTCTCCATCGCTTTTGATTAGGTCCATCCCAATCATCGTTTCTTCTTCGATTTCCATTACCTCTCCATGGCGAAGATCTATTACCACGACCGCCCCAACTATCAGAATCACGACTACCACCATGACCTCCCCATTTATTATCTAAATCACGTCCACCTCCATGACCACCCCAGTTATCTGAATCACGGCCACCTCTAATGCCAGCTGAATTATTGTCCATCCAATTATCTGAAACAAAATAATAAAATACATTTATATAAATATAGTATATATTTAAGTATTTAGTACCTCGGCCACGTCCCATAATATTTTGCATTAATGATGGTCTCAAATTACCTCTTCCTCCAATCATACCTCCTCTATTCATACTTTGATTCTGCCAAACTGGAGGTGGACCATTATTATCCCAAGGTCCACTGTTATTGTCCCAATTAGGTCCATTATTACTATCCCAGTTTGGTCCATTGTTATATCCACCACGTCCTCTGAATCCTCCACGTCCTCCACGATTCCATCCTCCTCGTCCTCTCATGTTACCATTATCCATATGAGGTGGTCTTGGACCATCTATAATAGTTAATTTATATACGAAAAACATCAAATAAAAATCAAATATCCATAAATATTTACCTTGTAGAAAACCTTGTGGTGGCATATTGAACATTTGATTTGGAGGTGGCCCATTTGGCCCAAACATACTGGGTTGAAAAGGAGGATTGCCTATATTATCTTGTATTACATGTTCAAGGATTTGATGTATAGAATTATTCTGCATTAAAATATCTTTCACATTATCCATCTGTGCTAAATTTGGAGCCGGCACAATTCCTAAATCGTCTTTTACTGACAAACTATTGTTTTTCTGATTATCTACTTCCTCCTCGTTGACCTTATCTCCCCAGCGTGATGACTTTCTTTCCCTTTGTTCTGTTCTAATACGATTTCTAGGATCCTGTCTCTGAGACAAGTCTTCTCTCCGGCCACGATCCATTTTACTGTCCCTGTCTTTAAATCTATCGTTTCTTTCTCTATTGTCACGATTACGATTTCTATTATCCCGACCACGGTTCCTATCATCTCGTTCATTATTTCTATCCATATCTTTAGCCTCATCGTGATCAGAGTTACCTAATAAATTAGGATCATATTTATCCTTGCCCATATTAGTATTACTAGTATTTTGTGGGAAATCAGATAGATTTGGAAGTGTTGGTGGAGGAGGTAAATTAAATTGCATAATTTTTGATGGATCCAATTGATTTGGAGGATTTGTTGTACTAAGATCTTTTTGATTTGCATTTTGAGGGAGTGTAGATGCAGAATTGGTTCCAGATGTAACAGTAGGCGGATTCATGCCCATCATTGTCTGAGCAGAAGAAATAGCAGCAGCTAAAATAAAACACCACATTAAAATTATAAATTATAATACCTAATTCAAAAGAAAAAGAAAAATCTTAAAACCTAAGTTAAAAGTTTAGTTTTTTTTAACAATTTAATAATTAATTACTAATTTCTTACATAAATAGATTAAATTATTTATTTACCTTGAGGTGGTAAATTCATACCAAAAGGGAAAGGCATCATCATATCTGGAGGTACACCTAGTGATTTTTGTGCATCATTAGGCATTGCCATTTGTTGGGGATTCCCCATCATTGGCATATTTGCTATAATATAAAGATTATTTCATTTAAGACAATTGTATTTCTGAAAAAATATTTATTTGAACAACTAACGTGGAGGTCCAAATGGTGATGGCATTCTATTCATCATCATCATAGAAGGATGACCCATGCTCATTGGAGTCATTGTGCCAGGCATCATAGGATTCATCATTGGATTGATTAACCCTAATAATAATAAAATTAAAACATAAAAATAATAAAGTTAAAATTTGATCATACTATGATTGATTCCAAATGGGTTTGGCATGCTCATAGCCTGAGGCATATTGAAATTCATCTGATTAGGCTGACTATTTTGTGCGGGAGACATTTGCATTTGAACACTCGGTGATTGTACACCTTGTGGATCGAATACATTAGAAGTAGTTAATGTCTGTTGATTTACTTCTGTTAACTTTTCTTCTTCTTTTTTTTCTATTTTCTTTGATGTACGCAAATTCTTTAAATGAGCTACACAAGAAAATTATGATTAGTATTTATTGTTTAATAAAATAGTACAATATTATAAACTAAATATGGGCACATATTGCAAATAAATAAAAACTTTAAATAATATCAAATATTAATATATGATAAGTTTATAATAGGTATTATTATCAATATTTACATTAGTTTTCAATTTAATATATCATATTATTATTATTATACCATGCTTTATTCATAATGATGCATTGTCATAGTTATGGTTATGCTCTTTTCAGAATTCATTAACACAATTATACATCATATTAATTAAGAAAAATTGTATCATCCCCCCCCCTTTAATTCTAATATAATATCATATACTTATTTTATAAGTTTTATAATATTTATATTATCGAGTACAGGGTACAAAGTAGGGCTGAGGTTTCGATTCAAAATGCATGTTTTAAGATAGCTATGCAAATGCTTGTTTTATTACAAATCCTTTTCTTGTATTATGAATATATATGATTAGGACATTTTGAATAAAATTTTATTTCATGAATTTACCAAAATGAACGATTTATATTTAAATTTTCTAAGAAATATTTTTGCCATAACAAAATATAATACTATAGAAACACTTTACCGTATACACCAAACAGTTTAACTCAGCGGTTCCCCAAAAGATTTGAAAACTTCCAGGAGGCCTGCGTGGACAAGAAAAAAAAAATTCTTAAAAACATATCAGTTACTATGGTGCCTAACCGACTCCTCGGGGTCGTCAGTATGTACTATGTATACAATTAATAAAATTTTTCTTTCCTTCATTTTCATGTTCAAACAAAATTGAAACATATACGTGCCCAGAAAGGGAAGCAACTTCTATGAGCATATAAAAAAAAGTCCCCAGTCCTATTTTAATTTTAGCCAAAGGTCAATGCTTTAATGATAATTGGGAACCGCTGTCACAGCTGCCACTACCAGACACAATGAATTCACATACTAAATGTCATCACTACAATAACAAATAATAATAAAGAGATTAAAACAAATTACGAAAAATTATCAGCAGGTACAATTTGTTTTAGTTTTATTAGTAAAAAAATAAATAAATACAAAGCATTTTATAAGTATATTACTCAATTTTAGAGCATAAATCATAAGTCATTTTTTATAATATATTTTACTTGTGTTTTAAAGGCATTACATTCCCAACCCTAGTTTATAAATAATACCATTGGTTAACATGCTATAGATTTTTCACTAGCCTGTATTCCAGTGCTTGTAAATAAATTTTCAGTTGTAAAGTGCATTATAAAGTAGTTAGATCAAGTATTATTGTACTATCTAAAAGTCAGCAATTGATTTTGAATTCCAATTTACAGTGTACACTATAACTAAACACTTATAACTGTGATATACATGTTACACCTATCAAAGACAACTGCTAACTATTAGCAATAACAATGATATCCAAATCTAACTAAAAAACAATAGCTAGCGCTCTAAAACTGGAAAAATTTTCATCCAATGAATCATTCTATAATTTACATTATGGTAATACTTTGCCCACTGCATAAATACATTATACTCCAGTTCCCAATACAAAAAGCAAAATTTATAATATGTAAATTTATATTTTAAATTCAAAGGTACATAAACTATCTACAAGTACTCAATGTAAAAATGTCAAAATATGTACCAAATTTTATTACTAAAATTTAAAATTATCCGTTTACAGAAATATCTGTAAACAAAAGTTTTTTTAATCACTTACTTTTTAACCATTCAGGCATTGTATCTTCATCTAACATTCCTCCAACTTCCAATTCATCATAATCTATGTCCTTATTTAATTTTTCCCATGGTATGTATGAAACTCCATCATCAATTTCCCAATAATCCTTCCATTCTTTGTCTTTCATTGCTTGACCTGGAGCCCATGCAATCTTAAAAAATTTTATTGAACTATTTAAAATTTGCTTGAATAAAAATAATAGTAGTAATCCAAAAATAAGTAATCTACAAAAAAAAAACTAACTAAACTGCTTTACTGGTAGTGCAATAATATTTAATCTACCATTATTTATTCATATACAATTTATTACAATCATATGTTATGATAATAAGCATTTTAACAACAAGCTATATCCTAAAGGTATACATTAATCCACATTTTACAACAAATAAGTTAATAAATAACTAATTAGAGAAACATTGATTATTGTATTGAATATAAAGAAATATAGATACATAGATTATTATCTATATAATATAAATAATAGTATTTAACATGAGTATAACCATTAGAATTTATAAATTTATATATGGTTAATAAAAAATACAATGTCAATATATAGCGCTATACTAAATATTTGTTGTAAATTTCAATTTCTGGCATTTTAATTTTTAGTCTTTTTTGGTAGTTATAAACAGTGCTCGTTACATAGTTAGTAACCAAGTTTCTAATTTAAAATAATATTTTGTATTATTTTCCTTATAAAAGATATCTAAAATAATGATATTCCACACTAATAAATTTTTAAAAAACTATTACCTAACTAAATATATAAATCATAAGAGTAAAAAAATTTACTTAAATGCAATGAGTAATAATAATATATATTAGGTATTTCAATTTCAACAACATTTATTTAAAAACAACTATTTATAATTTATTGATTTATATCATAACATAAATAATTAACGGTTTTACACCCTCTTATTCCCATACTTATACTCAGCGTTTGCACCTTCACACATTATGGTGTAGATATTTTTGATAGCTACAACCAGCATAACTACCAAATTATTGGACAGGTTTGGTAATTCTGACCGGCTTACACCAGAGACCAAACTCTAGCGAGAAAAATATCGTTGGCCACCTATACTCTATTCACAGAATGAGATCAGTAGTTTGCAGTCAACTTGTGCGCATGGCTTCATTTCGTGCTTTGTCTCGCACGCCACCGTTTACGGGAGCTTCATATCATTATAGTATTGACAACCAAAGTAAACACATAATTTAAAATACATTGTGCCTACTTCGTACATCGCGTTCAGTACTGTGGTTGACTTAGTGGGGAACCGGTTAACATCATATGACTGAAGGCAACGAAAACACATTGTCGCCAACTACTGATCTCATTTTGAATACAGTATAGGGTCGAACTATTGACCTCTAGCGCTGAAACACGGGTTTCAGCAATTTTTTTTTTTGATCATTGATTTATATCATTATAGAATTATTTTATATTTAAAATTTTATTATTAAACTTTTCTTAATAATTACCGTCATTGGTTTTCCTTGTAATCTTTCTCCTTGATATTTACTCATTATACGAGCAGCATCTTGCCTTCGATTCATACATAAAAATGCACATCCTCTTGGTGATATTAAATTTAATGACACTATGTCACCAATTGGTTGAAATAACCCATATAAATCATCTTGGTGTATAAGTTTTGATAAATGACCCACCCAAAGTGTAGTACTTACGACTGTAAATAGTACAAAAATAAATGAACAATAAAATTTATGGATTTTTTTTTTTACCAGCAAGGTGATTCTTTTTAAATGGTGGTAGATATTTCTTTCTCCTTTCTCTATCCCTATCACGTTCTTTCTCACGTTCACGTTGACGTTCACGGCTACTCTTTCTTGGAGATCTTTTTCGAGTTGAACTCGATGAATAACTATCGCGCTTTGAATCTCGTTTAGTAGGCGGAGGTGATGCTATATGATCCAGATCAATTACTTCAGGTTTTGACTGATTTGGATCTTCATAAGTTCTATAAAATAATAATAATAAAAAGATTGATTTTAAGAATTAAGTTTTATTTTATCGTTAATTTAAATATATACATTATCTGGGTTGGTTTATTATGGTGAGGATCAATTGCCATCATAGATTGTTGCTGTTGTTGATAAACTTGTGTATTAAACAACTGATTCGCATAAGCATTTGATACTACCATCCCTGATTGAATAGGAGATGGTTTTAATTCACACTCAGAAGCAAATGGTAAATTCTGAAATAAAATAATAACTTAATATAAGCAGTCTACAATTTTTTAAATTTAGATTATAAATAATGAATAAAATTAATTTTTATTAAACAAAACTTAAATTTAAGTACTTACCGAGCTGGAATTGTTTGCTCGGACACAGGATCACTCGTTCAATATATAAACCTACCTTTCGATGTCTCGTTAAACTGAAATTTTTTTATTTTTGAAGGAATAACTAAACAAAAGTAGGCACAGGGACTCGTGTTTGGACTGACAAATTGATTCTTTAAATTTTTCAAAGAATAACTTAATAATACTATGCTAAAGCTACACATGTATTATTTTTCATAATCTTACCTGAACAGTCTGAGCAAGATGCTTGTCGAACTCCGCTTCTTTTCTCATTTCTTTAATCTTGTCCAATTCTGCCTGCTGTTTAGACTGTGTAGACATTAACCCTTCGACATTGCGCAATGTGCGCAGAACTTCTGGGTTACTCAATAAGCTGAATTTAAAAAATACAAAAAAAAAAAATAGCTCAAAAAACCTCTAGTTCAAAATCGAAAATGCAAGTGAATGATAATTGATAAAACATAATGTAAACTGGATTGTTTCCATCACAAACATATATGAGTATATATATTAAGAAGAGCTTATATTATTTACTATTTAGTATAAATAAATAAGTGTATCCTATTATATTTATTTAATATTTAACTCACTGAATAAGTTATTTACAAATAACTAATTTCCTACTCCTGAAAATGTTTATCTGATTGAAGAAATTCAATTACTTATTGGTACAAAAAAATATTTGTTTAAAATAATTAGATAAAAGAAGAGAACTTTTAACCATATTGAAAATATTTTTTTGATGTTTTATTTTAACTTGATTATTATTTAACTATAATAACAATTATTATTAATCATAAAAATTACCAATATTATTCATTGAGTTTCTACAATATTTATAACAACCAACATTGGTACCATTTTCTACCAATTAATATTAAAAGTTCATGCAATCCAAACACGAAGTATGTGCATAACAATTAATAAATAATATAAATATAAAATTCCTATGCTAATCTAATTTTTTAAATATAATATAAATATCTGTAAATGTTATCAACAGTATACACTGTTTAAAAAAAAAACCCCAATCTGATAAATTATATTTATATAATATAAATCTGAAGTACTGTCAAAATTAATAGTAAAAATTCAATTAAATTTAATGATTTTTATTTAATTTTAATTACACAGTATCTCAGATGGTATCTATACATACATATTATATATGTATATTATATATACCACATTTAAAATTCTACCAATAAAAAAGCAACAAATCCAACAATTATTATCACTTCAGAGCACCTTACGCAACACATAAATATTTCATTAAATAAAACCTATTTTATAACATCCATTATTTGTGGTAATTTATTGGTAAAACATAATTAAGACATATAAAACAACCTTTAAAATACAAAAAAAATTAATAAATGGTTCTAAGAACAAAAATGTAATAATACAAACCTTTGAAGCTCGTACTTTTCTTCAAATAGTAGATATCAATTTCTGAAATAACCTACAGTTCTACATTATTTTTTTTTCTCAGAGATGAGATTTTTTTGTCACATTTCAAATATGCCAATATTTACCAATTAAAACCTAATTCATTTTGTACTGAAAGTACAAAATAATTTCCTAAATTGTTTATACAGTAACATACCTAAATGTATTATTATGCTGGCTTTGAAAGCACATAATCTAAAAAAAAAATTCAATAGGTATTTAAAAAGCAATTTCTATTTATTTGTCAATATCCTGAATAACACTAAGCTGGAATATAATATTGTAGTAAAACTTCAAAGATTTAGTATTCTTATTGAGATTCTTTTAAGTATGGTAGTATTATTATTAGTATGCTTATAGTTAAGCATAAATGTAACTAAAATTATTGTTAAAATAACAAACCTGTCAAGTCCTTCAATGGTATTATTTTGATGATGTTGATGTTGAAACTCTGGAGATTGATTAAGCATTTCTTCTTCATCATCGCCATAATCATAATCAAGAATTTTTTTATCAAACAATTTTGTCTAAAATAAATTTATATTTAATAAAACTTACTACCACTATTACCTATTACTGCATCTATTACTAATCATGATTAAAGGATTAAAGTACTTACCCCATCTGATTTTTTTACTTGTGGAGATGTAGATGTCTGACCCGGTGGTTGCTTCTTTAACAATGAGTGAATAGCATGTATATGTTCAAGTATAGCTGGATCTACAGATGACTTATTCTCGTTTTCTAAGTTTTGTGACTAAATATATTAAAACAGAAAATAAAAACATCAAAAATACATTTATATTTATTATTTAGCAAAAATATTACTTGTAATGCATCAAAACTTTTAGATGTGTCATCCTTAACTGGAGTATTTTCTTGACTTCTAAAAAGATCCGTTTTAACACCTATATAAATAATACACATTAAAATATCTAGGTAAGTATTATATAGTAAGCGAAGGAGAAAGCTTATAGTATAGGTGTATTAAAATAAAAATGATTACTTTTGGGTAACGAAAAGTATGCTACTTAGGTTAATACAGAGAAAGTACATTACAGTTTTAAACTATAAATGTATAGTAATTATTTTTTGTTCAATACTTAATAAAATAATATTTAGAATATTCAGTTTAATTATTACAGAAAAATTAAATTAAATTAATTTAATGTTAAAGAATACAATAAATATATTTTAGTACGAGTAAAAATTAGCAAAATAAAAATTATACCACCGGAACAATATTATTGATTAGAACAGTTACAAAAAAAAAAAAAAAACCATTCAAATACTAGCTCTAAATTTATACATTTTTTAAATGCCATTAAACATATTTTAGAAACCCACCATTTTTATTAAACAAAATTACAGATTATAACAATATTAAGAAAATTAAATTTAATAAAAAGAAGATTTTTTGATGTCAACAAAACTAGTTTGTTTTCATATATTTCTATTACATGCTGAACATGTGGCAGGAGATATTTGGTCTTCAAAATGCACAGAAAACACAAGTTCAAACTTTCATTGAACAACATATATGCATCAATATTAACAAATAAATATCTAATAATAAAGTTAATTTATGATAAGGTAGTTAATAGATACAAATTTATATTATACATTTTAAATAGTAAATAAAACTATAAATAATAGTATTGGCCAACAATATTGATAATTTGATATTGTTTTTTTTTTTTTTTAGATATATTCAATATTGATATTGATATCAAAATATAATGATTTACCAGAAATATTATGAATGCTAAATAAAAAATGATTATATACTAATTATTAATTAAAAATGTTTTTAAATAATCATAACTAAACAATACAGTCAATGACAGATAAAAAATAGAAAATAATAAGGAGTTCCGTATTAGATAATAAGTATTAAGTTAGATTAAATTTCAAGAACCAAAATTTTCGAGGTCGAATCGAACCCAAACCGAACTCTTTCAAATTTTAATGAACCCAAATCGAACTATTCAATTTAAATATTGAACCCAAACCGAATTTCAAAAAAATTGAAAACATTAAAAATAATTTAATTGACTTAAAAGTGGGCAACTCAAGAGCTTCTTTTTTCCCCAAAAAAATAATCGTCAAAATACTAAATACTGAGATATAAATTTACCGAGTGGCAGTGTATTATCAATAAAATGACAAAACAATCTATTTTTATATCGAACAATGAATATTGGTATAAGAAATTATGACAAATGTATATTTTCTGCATATCCCGCTTCCAACACCAAAAACTAGTCAGAATAATAAGTGATCGATTCTAATTTAAAGTATTTTAAATATTTATAGCATACTATGGAATGTGGGTATATGATTCATAAATAATTTTTAATAAGTCGATCATATCATATATTATATTGATAAACGATAACGAAAATTCGTCTAAATAATAAGTACCTACTCATATATATTATGGGAAAAATTATTAATCATCCTAAACATAGAAAAAAACTGCTTTTTCAAACATTTTTTATTTTTGTAGCGATTTTGACAAATTAGGTTTAAATTTTGTTTTCTTTAGTTCGATATTCGAACAGCACTATTTTTTGATTATTTCGGTTCGAATATTTTCAATTTTGAGTTTGATTCTCGAACCAAAACGAACACCCCGGGTTCGGTTCGAAAATCAAACAATTCGTAACACATCACTAATTTCAAGTTGAAATTACTATCGGATGAAAAAAAAACAAGTAGGAAACAACAAATTAATTGAAAGAATTAGTCCTCGAGTGCCCAGAAATATAAAATAAAGAACTACCTAATTCTGTATTAAATACATCCAAGTAAAACTGAGAAACCACAGCAAACGAACAAAGAACTCTCATTCACATAAAAAAAATACTATCATTAGAGATAGAAAGTGATGATGAGGCAGATGATAGATCAATGATTTTGAATACTGCGTTCATACAATTTTAAGAGTAAAATTTTAAAATTAAAATTCCTTACAATCTGGATCAGCAATTGATGGAAAGTAAACAAAACTAAATATTCAACTGTATTAGTAGCTATAATCCAAATACTGAAATGTAGTGTTCCTTATGAATGATTAGTTAGTAAAGCTAAAACAGTCATCTCGGAAAAAAAATAAGCTATCACACAAAAGATTAAACAACCTTCTATTTCTAAACTTTTAAATCCAATCTCAATACTGAAATGTTAAAAGAAAAAACATTAAAATCCCAATATTTGATAATTAAATAGGTATTACATAAAATGTACTTAATATTTACATGAGTACTATAATAAAATATATTTTAAATACAACTAATTTTATATTGATAGTAAGTTACCTATTAGATAATATTAAATAGGTATATATTTTATAATTAAACTTAGTGAGTTACTTAGTTTTGGACTATCCATCATTGATAAAATACTAGTTTGTTCATAATCAGGATTAGCTGCCAAATCAAAAATTGGTTGAATAATTTCAGTGGTAAAAACAGCATTTTTTTGCCATAAATTTAACACACGTATAACTTTACTCTAAAATACAACATGTTCATAGTTATTAATGTATTCATTATAAGCAGCACTAATTAATTGTTAACATACCTTATCTTCTTCAGGGCAAGAAAATAAATGTGTAAAAGTAGTTCTAAGATTACGTGCAAATCTTGGTGCAAATACATCTTTCTCATTTCCAAACTGATGTCGTGATTGCCTCACTATTGAATCAATTACATATAAACCAGGTATTTTGTACTCGGGTTTACACTAAAAAAAAAAAAATTCAAAATACTTTAAATAATAGCCCCCATACTTACAAAATATATATATATTCCAATTTACTTTTTGTATAAATTTTTCTACACACTGTACGACGTGTTTATACAACTTGATGGCTTTAATGGCATTACGAGTGATTGCGGTCATTTTTGCTTTCGATATTGGTGGCTTCATATCCATAATGGAATAAAGCTGAAAACATAACAAAACTGTAAGAAACTCATCAAGTTCAAAAGACATGAACATTGTATATAAAACACATAACATAAAATATTGATAAGACATTAGCAGACACATCGGTAACCATAATATAATGTTATATTAACATTGTTCAACACGTTTTTTTTTGTTTTTATAAGTTTTTACACAAAGTTCAAATGTTCTACACAGAGACCGTCCGGCGAGGCGGCAACTCCTCCGTGCATTTCATACAATCAGTTATCATTTTTCCAAGTCGAGCTTACACACTACACAGCAATGACATTCGACCCAAAGTCACTCGTGTACAGTAACCGACAATCGTCACTATTAACATGATTTTTTTTTTTTTTTTTACAATTATAGTTCTAATGTACCTCATACGTGAACGCTTTGACCGCATCCATTTCGACGGCCACTTATAAATACGATGCCCGGAAAAAAAGGATACGCGACTATTTCGCGGCGAACAAACACAACACGTACGACGTGAACTAATGGAACATGGCGGACGCGGCGAGTGGCGATACGGCGCGGTCGGATGATCGCGGAAATATCGGATTTACGATTAAAATAATTGTTTCGGAAAAGCGCAGTAACCCGAGTTCTTAAGCGTCGGGCATTTTTCTCGGTTTACGAATGACGACGGCGTTGAACGTAATGCGCGAATTGTGACTGCACGAGTAACGCGCACGCGCCGTTGATATTTGGTCTTCGGTATAAGTGAATACCACAATGTATCAGTGAAGCCACTTCGGGTGATCAAAATAATTCCCTGCGTAATAAAATAAACCCTACGATGGGAGGGGATACATCGACTTCTCCCGGATTAGTTTGAACCATAACCTAACAATTCCGGGAGACTCGAGATTCAAGAGATTCATACATGCCAACTTTGAAATATAAAAATCCTAGAACGCGGAATGACTAGCTCACTGATAATACTGTTCAGTGATAATAGCCCAAAGTTTTTCAAAAATCTGTTTGAAAAGGTAAATAAGCACAAAGCGACCACAGAGTAATAATAATAAATAATAATAATAATAATAACAAAGCGGCACTCCGCTTTCAAAAGCGCCCCGTTTGAGATTTGTAGACACACAGGGATGCAATCCTCAAATTCGGGACAATCCCTCGAAAACGGGGGATGTATGGTCGCTCAAAGAGGTAAATAAATTAATAAAAATAAGACGTGTATAATTTAAGTTGTTAACTCTCATTAAAAGTGAACGATATTAAAACTTCAAATTTCATCGATAAAATAATTTCTTTACACGATAGAAAATATGTATTATATATATAGGCATTGGTTCCTTAAATATTCGTTTAATATTTATTTGTGTGTTTCATCTCGCAGGAAATTTTGAAATTAACTTTAAAAAACCTTGTGTTCGCCCCTTTATACCTATTACAAATACCCTAATAAATAACTCCAGAAAAAATTATATATTTTATTTGTTTACATACATACTTAATAGTTAATTAACTAATTTTTCCATTTCATATTTTTTTACTTATTGACTCCTAGGTAGGTATGTATATATAATAATTTACTAGTTTTACTTTTTTTAAAAATTATTGGTTTTACAATAATGGTTATTTATATATTTATTATTATTTAATCATATATATATTGTACCTACCTATCGTGTATGCGTCATTTGTTATTTAATTGAAAACTATTAAATAAAAGAAAAAAATAGATTTAACATTTTTTTTAGTATAATATTTCTTCAACTCAATAATTATAAAAATTACTGATTGGTAATTTGTTTACTAATATTAAATAATAATTTAGAAAATATAGTTCTGTGGAAATTTTCTAAAATTGTGTAGTAGGAATCTTAATAAATAATGTTTGGGGTTATTTTTTCGCGCCATATTGCCTCTCTCACAATATAGATACCTATTAAACTTTCTGTTATTCTTCAATAATTGTTTTGTCCTCTAAAGTTTTTCGGGAGCTAGTGTTGAGATTTACTTTGTGACTGTCGCACATTTGTCATATGTGGTGAAATCAAACATCTGTATTAATAAGAAGTTGATGCTTGATATATGAATATGTACCTAGATGATTAAATGAAATAAAATTAAGCAATAAAATAACATTAAACAATACATATTGAACTTTAAAAATACAAAAATGCTTATATAGATACCTACATATTTTTTAGGCCCAATCAAAATTTTATTTATGTTTCAAGTTTGGAATTAAATTGAAAAATAATTGTACAGGACGGGTGTGGACCCTGCAGATCTTTCAAATTGGTTAGATGCAAAAATAAATGTATTCATACTTATATTCATATAAGTACATATACAAAAGGAATGAATACATTTTTCACTAATGGGGTAATTTAGGATTAGTATAAGAATGAATTTGTATGGCCATAGAGAAAGAAATATCAATTAAATTTACCAAAGAAAGAAATAAAAATAGGTACCTAATATACATTTGTATTCCATACCTATATTTTGAATTAAAATTTAATTTAGAAAATTTTAGTCATAATTTAATTTTAAAAAAATTAGACAGGACAGGTGTGGACCTAGCAGGTTTTTCAATTTGGGTAGATGCAAAAAAAAATGTATCCATACTTATATTCGTATAAGTACATATACCAAAAGAATGAATAAATTTTTCTACTAATGAGATAATTTAGGATTAGTGTAAGAATGATTTTGTATGGCCATAGAAAAAGAAATTTCAATTAAATTTACCAAAGTAAAAAATGAAAATAAGTACATACACATTTGTATTAAATACCTATATTTTGAAATAATATTTAGTTTAGTAATTTTAAGATTGAAATTTAATTGAAAAAAAAAATGGATAGGACGGCTTTAGATTGTCAACGATCGTTTATGATATTGATAGATATCTAAAGACATGGTAATATTATGTACTATGCCATAGAGTAACTGCAGCATAGACATTGTAATTTTATATTTTATTAGGTAGGTATCTACATTTTATATCATACGTATATCTTTGATAAATTTAATTTTAATCATACAAAGTGTTTTTGGAGATGTCACAATAAAGACATGTAAAATATATGACATATATGTGTCTGCAGCGCCAAAATATCCCCGCACCAAGTCCAATTTCTTTCAAGTTCATTATTGACCTTTCCCTCTTAGCTCTGTGTTCCTTTTTTCCAAAATCATACTATATTTATTCTGTTTTACCCCTGTTGATTCTTAATCCTTTCCCCTCAAGAACTTCTTTCCACTCTTCCTCAAAACTCTCACTAATCAATACTATATCATCTGCAAACACCGTGCATCATAGATATAGTAGTTACCTTATCCTGTATATCCTTTGTTATTTTATCCATTACTAGAAAAAAATAAGGACTCAAAGCTGAACCCTGGTACATCCTACCTACTCTGACCGTAAAATCCTCAGTTTCCCCACACAAACTCCTTACTCTTGCTGTACTTGCCCCTTCAAACATGTCCTCAATTACATTCACGTACACCTTTGGTAACTTCTTCATTAATGCTCATTTCAAGATCTCTCTAGAAATCAGTGGCATTTATGTATAATGTTCTATTCATGTGGGGGGGAGGGCAGTGACGTTATTTCAGTTTTAGATAAATAAATTATAATATCCATATACTTACGTAAATAGTGAAAACATGGAGTTTCAAAACTACAATCAAAATAAGTTAACCTACTTAAGATTATCAATTAAATTGGGCCAGGGCTACCCATGGCGATTATACCGCCAATATTGAAATTTGCATTTTTTATTACCTACATTAATATTTATTTTATAATATTATGCATAAAATAATCCGTAATAGCAGTGCGCCTGCTAAAGTTCCAGCAATGTCAGTATACCTTTACACAAACCAATTCACCCGGTTTTTCTAACTCTCATATCTCTGCTTGCTCTTAAGATGGGCTTTTGAAATTTGAACGAAACATAGCTTAAGATCAAGTAGCTTAGGACACTATATAAAATTTGAGTCCTTAATAAATAGTAAGCCCTTTCAAAAGGGGAGAATTTCAAAGTTTTCATTTTTTGTTACTGACTTATTCATAAATATAAATAATTCTACAAGTAACTCAACACCAAAATAAAAAAAAAAATGACTTATTCATCATCAAAATTATAAGATAGGTACTTCCCGTCTAAGTAGAAATGTGAAATTGGCACAAAGGTAGGTCTTATAATGTAAGTAAAGGTAAACATCTGAAAATTGTAATTTTCTCAAAATGAATGCTACTTTAGAGAGTTCTAAATGCATGAATATTTCATCCATTGATTTGAAATAATAAATGTACCTATCTAACTTTCATTATTAAAACGTTCCACGTTAAAATTAAAATGTACATACTGAAATTATGTTTACATTTTATGAGTTTTGCTTGATTAGATTAGCTGGCAAGGTTTTTTATTAATTTATCACAAATTTCTGCGTTGTCGATAAAAACATCTTCTTTCAATGTTACACTAAGGGTATTGACAGTAAATATTTATCAAACATAATGTTTTCGTAATTTTGTATTTTATTTTATTTATCGGTCATCAAATACAGAATATTTGAATAATCGTAATAATATCATTATTTAACTCAGTCTATATAAGTACTCAGATACTCTATACTCATGTTATTCTTTGTCGGATATAATATTATATGTAATACATAATATAATATTCTTCATCTTATATAACTAAAGTCTCGACACCCGAAAATGAAATATCATATTTGGGAATCTGTGTCTGGTGTTGACAATGTCCAAGGTGCCAATCTCTCAGCTCCTCAACAGAGGCTCAAATGGTTTTACAAGAAAAAATCTATGATGTACAAAATCTCTTCAATGCCTCTTAAAAAATTAACACGTCGCCCACGGTAATGAAGCCAACAAAAATAAATTATATCATTAATATCCCCAACAAAAACCCAACTGTAAAAAATAGTCAAGTTCCAGACCCCCTTCCCCAGAAAAAAAAATAAAATAAATAAGCCTATTAAAGTAGTGATATCTACATTGTAATCAAGTCTGCTCCTTCTTTAGTTCATAAACTCGCTTCACTCCTACTTTCATGAGCAACACTGCTCTTTTATTTGTATTGCTTAACACTTGGCCAGTTTCTGAATGATACATAAAACATCAGTATTAAATGTAATCACTTAGGATTTACGTAGGTGATGAGAAGGAGAGATCTAAGAAGAAAATAAAAAAAAGGTTCAGATCTCATTGCGGCCAAGTCTGTTTTATGCTTCATTCAGTATGGCCAAGTGTTAAGCAATACAAATAAAAGAACAGTGTTGATCATGAACGTAGGAGTGAAATGAGTTTATAAACTAAAGAAAGAGCAGACTTAGCCACAATATAGATATCACTACTTTAATACGCCGATTCATATTTTTTTTTACAAAGGGGGCCTGGAACTTTTTTTACAGTTAGGTTTTTGTTGGGGATATATATAAACATAATTTATAAAGCCATTTTTAATTAACTAATAAGTAAATATAGGATTTTAATGATTTTTGCATTTTTTTTTTTCCATGTGTGCTATATAATGCTAACCAAGCTACAAATTTGTTTCTATCACCTATAAAACAATTCAGAATATATACTTTTTATTTTACATTTTTCATTTTAAATGCATTTTTTTAAATTTTAAATTTCTTTTTCTTTTTTTAAAGTAATTTTTAAAAATATTCTGTTAATTTTGTACATTTAAATTAATTTTTGTTTATTTAAAGCTTTTTTTGTACCATTGGTAGGCAGTAAGATAGACACAATAGGAATATAAGGTATGTATAGATTTGTATAGTATAGATACATAAATACACTCAATCAATGTAATGAAAAAGTTTATTTTTTGTTTTTGACAAAATGCTAATATTAATTAAATTTGTATAGGTAATTAACATAAAATAACAAATGTGTTAGTAAAAATTATATAATTAATTGACCTATTTTTTGTTTACACAATTTATAAATAAATAATAATGAAAATATGTTTCAATAATTAGAGTTTATACACAAAATGATTTGTCAAAAATAAGTATAAGTAATTACTATGGGAAAAACAAAATATTAATTTAATATTTGATATTGCTATAATATTACGATTTGTAATTTATATTTTAATAATGCCAATTAAAATATTAAACAAAATTAATAAGCCAAAGAATATAAGTAATATATTTATTACTTCTGTCATTTAACAAATAGGAACCCACGTATATTTGTTGTGAAACTATCAAAATTATTTTTAAAACGACATTTCATTAAATGTTGACCATTGAATTCAATACCAGTAGTTAACAAAGTAAAAGCATTTCGTAATCTACCATTTATTAATGCATCAGTTTGATTGTTGATCAACTGCATTGATATTTGATGAAATTCTTCCTGAAAGTTAATATATAATAAATTAATATTATACAAATCATTGATAGAAAAAAAAATTTTAATTCTGGGCAAAAAAGAAGTTGGCTGTACATTATTATTATAATTTTTATTATTGGTAAACCAGAAGGACGCTTCAAAAGTTTCATATAGCCTACACCAAAGAGTAGTAGGCAAACAACTTTTGAAAGTGTAAATATTATGATAAGTGATAACATTTAAGACCATGGATTTGGAATGGAGCTAAAATATTGTATAAAATAAAATTCTAACTTCTATTCCACAATGTCTTTATTTTAAAAAGTTTCATACATTCGTTCTAGAACAGAATTTTGTTTTAAAATGTTCCATTAATTTTTTTAAAACAGAACTTTATTTCACCAAATTCCACTAATTTTAATATATTATTAATTTAATTTATGTTTATGTTTAAGGAGGGAGGAGGACAGAGGCAATAAGATTTGCAAAGGTAATATATATTGAAGGAATGAGGGGAAGAGGAAAACCGAAAAAGAGCTGGGGATATAACAGATATAATAGAGTGATGTGAGACAGGTGGGTTAAGTGAAAAGAATGTGGGAGATTGAGTTGAGGTAGAGGAATAGGATAACCGACCCCAAATAGTGAGAGAAGTAGGAAAAGAAGAAAATAAATTATATATATTTTTATATGTTAAAACGTAAACCAATATTTAATGAAATACACAGACTTATGAAAATTGTTCAAATTTTTCATTTTTGTTGAATATAATAGAAATTAACATAAATCATGTCAGTGATTCCCATGTAAAAGAATAGGCCGCCACTGCGCCATGACCTGTGATCTAATAATGTCAATTAAGATCTTTTAACTTATCATTTCTTACTCAAGCTCTAGTGCCTCAATGAATCAATGTAAACAAATTTTAGTATTCACTACCATTAATAATAAAATTATATTAATTTCCTATAATATTTATCTAAATTAAGACTATCATTTTTTTTTTTTTGTAGTTTCATGGTTCTTTATATATTTCAAAAACTGTAATTACAAAAAATTCCCCAAATTAGTCAAATATGAAATGTTTGGTAAAGCAGTTAATAGATTAGTGTTCTGTTCCAGAACAAATAAAATATCATTATCCATTCCAAAACAAATATTGGAATGTATAATAAATCTATAGTTCCAAATCTACGTTTAAAACAATAAATTCACTTACCGGATAACAACAGATTAATGTATAAAGAGCATGACCAGTACTTGAAAGTGCATCACTACTTATTTGACATGAAAGTATAAGTTCCATCAAAAACTATAAAATTAATTATTTATAATACATTAAAATATTATATAAAAAATACTGAAAAAGCAGAAATATTAATACATACTATATACATTGGGTATATTTTTATAAAGTGTACAATATTAATATACAATAATTGTTATTATTATAATATACAGGGTGCCTGGAAATTGTTCACTGTCTTCAAATCTTAATAAATTAGATTTAAAAAAATAATATACAGCAAAAATTGGTGGATTGTTATATACGTTTTTGAAGTTGTTATATTGTACATGAGCACATGCACAAAATGTGTGAAGAAAGGGAAAAATGACTTAACTGCCACAAAACCATATTATATTAGTTATTAAACTACAAAATAATTTCTGGGATAAAAATGGTAAAACTTAGCTGAATAATTTAATATGACTTGTTATTTTTATTTATATATATATATAAATAAAATATATATATATATTGTATATTTATTTAGCCCAGACACTCTGTATACGTGACAAAATAATATATTATTAATTTATTTGTTATAAATTACTTTTAAAAATGGCTTTAACAAATTATATGATTCATGTAATTTATAGTTTTCATGTCGATACAAAAATGTAGCAGCTGATTGTAAAAAATCTGTACACATTGAAGTGATTTCATGCCCAAACATAGTCAAACCTAATTGAATTGTAGTTAAAACACCTTCAAAAATATCAATGTTTTCAATGCATAATTTCAATGGAACCATTTCACACATGTATCCAGCATACTACAAAATAAGTAAAATATGAAAATTAATAATTAATTCATATGAAAGGAGTAATACAAAGTATTAAATAAATTATAAGTAGCAAAAAATTATAAATGATAGATATAGAACATTCAAAAAATATTTAAAATTATATTTGTATGCTTAAATATAGATATTTTAAAAATAATGTCAACATTCTTTAAGGGTAATCTTATTAAGATTAAGTAGGTATTTTGTACCAAAATCCTACAAAATACAACTTAATGAGTAAGTAAAAATTCTTGTCATCACTAAGTTTCATAAATCTAAAAATTCAAAATATTGGTAGACTCAAGTGAAATTCTAAAAATATCCGAAAACGATGATAGTATTTTTTTTTTATAGAAATTGCAAATTTACTGATTACATTTATCAGTTATCACACAATTATACCAAATTATGCTATGTTTTTATATAAGTATAAATTGTCTATATAATATAAAGAAATTCAATGGAAGAATAAAAAAAAGTGTGATTAGCCACAAGAATAAATTTTCAATTTGTTTAAGATATTATATAAAATTAAACAGCTTATAAATCTATAATTTAACAGTATACATTGAAAATAACTCACTTTATAGTATTGTGAACATAATGCAGGAATTTTTAAAAGATCTATGTTCATCAATGGTAAAATTACTTGGAGTCCATAAACACAAACATCTCCAGCAGTTTTTCCAGTAGCAGTTCTTCCTATTGTTACATTTAAATATTATCAAGTTAAAATATAGTATAAACATAAAAAAATATTTTAATAGGTACATATATTTATTTTTATAAGAGTATTAAATTTTTTTTAATTTTAATATATTATATTTCTTACCATCACAGCTAAGATCTAAAACCTCTTTAGACATAACATGTGTAAGGAGTTCTAAAAATATATAAAGATCTTGATAACATTGATCTTCAGCATCGGAATCCAAAGAAACACGGTTAATATTATAGCGAGCATACATATCCACCATTTGATAGCAAGACGTGTAAAACTTATCACTATCTTCCTAAAAATATAAAAAATATATAAATACCAATGAAATAAATCATAATTTAAAATAAAATAAAATTGATCAGTAGGACGTGGAAGCACTTTGTTTATTAGGTAGGATACTGATGGATATATTGAATTTGAAAGAAATTATAAATAATTTCTATCGATAAATTGATTCTAAGCAAAGCTTGGGTGTATATAAATTGAGTATTACTATTAGAATTTATATAGCTAATAAGAAATAGAAGTTAATATACATAGTGCTATAGTAAATATTTGGTATAAATTTCAAGTAGCTGATATTTTAATTTTCTAATTTATAATAACTTTCAGTCTTTTTCAGTAATTATAAATATTATACATCAGATACCACCTATTTAGTCTGCCACCATAACAAATTTATTTGTTATTTTCTAATTTACAACAACTGTTTATATTATTTCCCTTATAAAAAGTAGTTTTTCATTACACTTTTGAAAACTACTAAGAAAATCAAAAAATGACTTCTATAAGGTACAAACTAGAACAAATTTTCTATCAAAATCTCTTACTAAAATACTCCAATCTGAAGAAATTTATACATATATACATAAAATATAAAACAAACACATTATTGTAAAACCAATATATTCACTACGCTCAGAATCTAAAATAATATAAATTAAATAATTCACTACAAACATAACAATTCTATAATAAATACATACCTAACAAGGATTAATTTTGTTTTATAATAAATTGAAATCATAACTAAAATAACCAATTCCATGATTGAACTATCTTACAATATGCCCATGCATACCGACAAAATTGTGACTATAGTATTAGTTCTACTACGGCTTGTGATTTGCTAACGAATTTGACAAGCATGCTATATGAATATTAATCAATATTGATAATCAATGATGAAAATTCCAAAAAAATTTGTATTATAAATATTTATGGTAATAATATGCTATCTTCATTATTTGAAGGAATTAAAAAAAATTACGCATTAAAAAAATATATGATTACTAGATTTATTGTCAATTGAAGAATATAATTTTTGATCATGTAGATTTATAAATCCAAATATTGTCAGTAATGTATTAAATATACAATAACAATATAATAACTAATGATGGGCGATACCAAAAATTTTGATTTAGATAGGCTTAACTGATGATGATAAGCAAAAAAAAAAAAATTTTCTGAAATATATGAACACATCAAATGTATCCAGTGGGAAAATAAAATACAATATAATATACTCAATTATAGATTAACCAATACTTGGTCCCAAACTTGAGCATAGAAGATATAGAGGAATTGAATAAAGGTATCACCCATCCCTAGTAATAAGTATTTGATTTTCCAGCCATTGTAATAAATGTAATAGCAAAGACAAATTTCGGCTATAAAGATATTGCTAATTTTAAACAAGTCAATAAAATATAATCATAAAATACATTGTGCTATGGTATCTACTACCATTGATTATATATTACTAGTATATAATCCATATACCTACCATAGCTACAGTATGTGTTCTGCAGCTACACACAAATCACAAACTATGGTAGAGTGCATATTATATTAGTATGAAATACAAAATTGAATGAAATTATAACTATATGCATTATAATAATTATATAATTAATCCTCACTTTAAAAAAATACAATTCTAATTTTGAATTATGCAAACCTGTATAATTTATTATTATATTATTATATTATATTATAGATTATATTATTGGGTAATTTAATAATCAAACAGATATTAGATATATAAAAAAAGTCATTTACTTAAATAATATTAAATATAATAATATAAATTTAATAAAAATACTTACTACTTTAAGAAAACACAACATTTTCTTGGAAAATTCAACAAAGAATTGAATAATTAAGTGGACAATAATTTGATAATTATGATATAATCCAATCAAAGCAGAAAAATCATTTAGTGTTGGATGCAAAATAGAAAATATAGTTTGTGTAGTATTTATAACTGCTCCACTAGCCAGACCAATACATCTATGAAGTATATCCATTATTTCTGACCTTGTATCATCATCATTGTATATTTGTCTAAAATTTTCATTAGATATTATTTTCTTAAATTTATCCAATGTTGGAGCGATAACCTATATTATACAAAATTAAAAACTTATATAATAGTTATAACTTTAAATAGAATTGTAATTATAATATTTTGCGGTGCTAAGCAAAAAAGCAGTATCTCCAATTTTGATCGAAATTGAAATATTAATACCAAGGGGTTAATAATGCAGTTTTATAAAAAATTTTTGCAATAAAAAGCAGTATATTCATTATTTAATAAATAAAACAAGAAATTTAAATTAACAAAAACAGTAAATGCATAATTTTTATGAAAGCAAAAAGACAGTAAATCCAAATAAGAAGCAAATAAGCAGTATCTCATATAGTTACGGTTAAATCGCTTATTATCACGAAGTGTTTAAATATTGTCCGATAAGTAATGTCAGTAAGTTGATTAAAAAAAATATATTTATCATATTGGTATATTACATTAAAAAGTTTCAAAACATGATCCTCCTGCGTCAGTACATAATTTCCAACGAGATTTTCATGCATCGTAGGCATCACGGTAGGTCTCTTCTGGAATGTCCTTCAGAGTCCTGGTACGTGCATCTTTGACATTGTCAACTGTTCCAAAATGATTACCTTTCATTGGAGTTTTCAATCGGGGGAACAGGAAGAAGTCACATGATAACATTATCTAAAAAGTGATGGCCACTTTCACACAAATTCTAGTTCTTGGGACGTTTGAAGTCTGTACAATCTTTGGTCATCCGTTAACACTTTGAGCATCAGTTTTGAGTACATTTTTCGCATCTGCAAATTGTTGATCTCAATCTCGTGAATGGTACTTTTTGGGATGTTTAATGTCTGTGACACTAAACGAACACTCAACCAACTGTCTGTTTCAAAAGTTCTCTCACACGCACATTTTCGTCGATAGTGGTCATTAATGGCAGTCCGACGCAGACTTAATCACTGACCTCTTCACGGCCTTCTAAAAAGCCGGAAGACTTGACTTTCCGATAAAGAATCATCACCAAATTTCGTCTTCATCATTTGAAAAGTTTTCACTGGTGACTTACCAAGTTTCACACAAAACTTGATGGCAAATCCTTTCTGTATCGAACACTGCATTGTGGCTTAGATGGAAGACGAAAACTAATAAGATGGTAAAACACGATATCGTTCAACGGATAGTTGGAGACTACTAGCGACTGTATGGTCGTATAGCTCACTTCTCCTATTATCAATTCAACAGGTCTAACCGCACTACGACGAATAGTTATTTTAAAATCACTGACATTACTTTTCGGACAAACTTTTGCAGTTTGAATTATTTAACAACAATTATGTCTTTAAATTTAAAAAAATATTTTATACCAATAGGTATCTATGTAGAACCTAAAAATATTTTGTAACAAGAGCTATTATTACAAATATTAATTATTATTAAGTTTTGATTTTTTTTTTAAATGTTTTATAACATAAATTATTATTACAGCAATATATTATGTAGTTATATCTACCCCTCAAATAAAGGTATGATACAATGTCATACCCTAAGGGTATAGCGCACTCTGGGGGGCGAGCTTCACTGGCGAAAACCCTTAGGCGGGGGATTCCAGTGGACCGAATCTCTCCCAGTATAAGGAGCAATCTTTACAAAGTAAAGAGGAGGGCACTCTACTGCCCTTGAGGTGATAAATCACCTCTAAAGACAGATGAATGATAACATGCATCAATGGCATAGGATGTAGATAACAAGGGGAAGCTACTGCATTAAAGATCCTCATGAATATCCCAGGTATTAGCATTTACAAACAGATGAAAGCTTCAAAAGTAAAATATTCTGGAGGTAAAATAGTCCTCCATTCTGATCTCCGGGTGGGGACTACTCAAGAACATAAATCTATCACGGTAAAAGCAAATGGAAAGGTAACAACATTAAAATAATTGGAACTTGGAATGTCAGAACGTTATTACAGACGGGAAAATTAGAGAATTTAAAAATTGAAATGAAAAGACTGAAAATAGATATTCTTGGTATTTCAGAAATGAGATGACCTAAATCAGGAGATTTCTGGTCGGAAGAGTACCAAGTAATCTATTCAGGAACGGAAGAAGAAAGAGCAGGAACGAGGGGAGTTGGCATAGTACTGCATGAAACATGGGGTCAACAAGTTGAAGGATATGTACAATACAGTGATAGAACCATTCTAGCTAAAATAAATACTAAACCAAAGGACACTATGGTTATTCAAGTGTATATGCCCACCGCAGAAGAAGATGAGGAAATGGAAAAAAATTATGAAGAACTAAATAATATAATAAACACAGTAAAAGGCGAGGAAAATCTTATCATCCTCGGAGATTTCAATGCCAGCGTTGGCGAAATAAGAGATTCATTTATAGTTGGAAAATATGGACTTGAGCAAAGAACACAAGAGGTGACAATCTTATAGAAGAAAATGATATACTTAGAAAGCTCCTCGCGATACATGACTATATACTTACTAATAATGGAACAATTTAGAAATCAAGTGAAAGAAAACAGGAGCTACCCAGGTGCAGATATCGACAGTGACCATAATCTTATATTGATGCACTGCAAACTTAAGTTTAAGAAGTTGCAAAAAAAAAAAAGAAGAAAATCACTTCAGGTAGCGAATTTTAGAAATTAATTTATCAGAGAACTATATAGAGAAAAGACAAACACAGTTATAAGAGAATACAACATGATACAAAAAACTGATGTGGAAAATAAGTGGAAAAACATAAAACAGTGCCTATTAAAGACTGCCAAAGGGTTCTGGAAGAAAGAAAAACAACAGGTAGGAAAAAATTAATTAGCGATAACATAGTAGAAATGATAAATGAAAGAAATAAATATAAGAATGCGACCGACCAACAAGACATGGAAAAATACAGAAGTCTAAGAAATGTGATTAACAAAGAATGTAGGAAAAATAAGGAAGAGTTTTTTGATAGTATCTGCACAGACGTTAACGAATAGCTGAAATCAGGACAAATGGACAAAGCTTATGGAATGATAAAAACTTTTTCAGAGAAAGGAAAATAAAACTGATATGTATCAAAGAGAAAAGTGGTGACATTCTATTTGAAGAATCGGGCTGCAAATCGTTTGAAAAAAAATACCTAGAACACCTATACAGAGATCTAGAACACCTATACAGAGAGGAAGAAGATTGATTAAACTCAAAATAACTAAATGAAGGAGGAATTCTTAAAGCCTTAAATGAGTTAAAGGGTAGGAATGCACCAGGAATACATGAAATACCAGCAGAATTTATTAAGAATAGTGGAGAAAATGTCAAGAACATGCTATATTGTTATATGAACTAGTCTATAGAATCTATGAATACCAAATAATAAACCAAAAATAATTTGGCCAATACCAAAAAGAGCAGGAGCAAATACATGTGAACAGTAAAGAAAACACTGTAGATAGCCTATTAACAGAAGACCAGTTTGACTTTAGAAGGCAAAGAAATACAAGGGAAGCTATACTTGCACTTAGATATGTTATTGAAAAACAAAATAGGAAAAGTAAATCAACGTTTATAACCTTTGTAGATTTAGAGAAAGGCTTTGACAATGTAAAATGGAAAACATTTCAGATTTTGAAGAAATCAGGGATTGCAAACTCAGATAGGAGAATAATTAAGTCTCTATAAGAACAGGAAGTAGTACACTATGGAGATGGCAAGGGGGAAGCAGAAATTAAAAAAGGCGTAAAATAGGGATGTCTCCTATCCCCATGTTTATTCAACCTTTCTGTACAAGAGACCGTTAACCGAGAGAAGGAATTAATACAAGTAGGAATAAAAATTCAAGGCGAAAAAGTAGATATGTTTTGGTTTGCAGATAACATAGCAGTGTTAGCAGAGAGTGAAGAAGACTTACAAAATATTCTAATGACAATGAATATTATATTCAAGGATGAATACAATATGGAAATAAATAAATCAAAAACAAAAATCCTTATCCATAGCCAAAATGAAGCAACTAAGCCAGATTTAAAACTAGATGGTGACACACTAGAAGTAGTTAATGAATATAAGTATTTGGGAATTATGGTAACAAATGACGGAAGATTCCGTCCAAGAAATAAGATGTAGATTACAACAAGCACGATGTGTATTCCATAGCAAGAAGAACCTGCTCACTTCCAGGAATATAGAATTGAAAATAAGGAAAACCCAACTAAAGACCTACGCCTGAAGCATAACACCTTATGGCAGTGAGACTTGGATAATAGGGAAGTTTGAAGAAAATAAATAAATACTTGTATTTAAAGCGTGGTGCTATGGAGAATTCTTAAAATAAGATGGGTAGAAAATAAAGAAGTTTTTCAAAGAGTAAGAAAGGAAAGAAACTTCCCAAAAGCTCTGAAGATTAGAAGAGCTAAACTAATGGGACTTATAAAACGACATAACAATCTACTAGGTAGAATAATAGTGGAAACCATAGAAAGGAAGAATATTCGAGAAAGGTCACTATTCGAATACATAAGTAGATAGAGATATGGGGTGTGAAAATTTAAATTTTGCCTATGCATAAATATTGCCTAACAGAGGCTCTGTTTTACAATAATAATCCTACTCACACGCATCCAATACTCATTTTGTTTATCATCTCCAATAAAGGCATCTGCAGCTAAAGAAAATGCTTTATACAACCCCTCTTTTACTTCTGGAACTAATTGGTTTTTATGGATATGGTCTTGTAGTTGAAATAATTTCCAAAATCCTTCACAATTGATAACAATTTCAGCTCTAAAATGAATAAAACAAATAATAATTAAAAAAAACATATTTCCCTAAAAAACCAATTTAAAAAGTATTAAAAGTATAAAAATTATAAGCAATACAAATTATAAAACATACTTGTGTCTAATGTCTACCAAAGACATTAATAATCCAATTGTACCTTCAACAAGACTTAAATCATTATATAGCGGTGATCTGATGTTATATTCAACTTTATTAAGTAAATAATTTAAAACCCAATTAGCACCTTCAGTGTGTTGTCCAAATGCTTGTACTAATGGCATACTAAGCTAAAAATTATTATTTTATTACTGAATAATTTAATATTAAACAATCATAATTTACTTCACTATAATAAGTCTCGTTTGGCATCAAATATGCTTGAGAGAATTCACGCAAAAACCATACTACAGTACCACTTAATAGTGGACTACAAAGTCTATCCAGATTAGCTTCTAACATTTTTTTTTCTAATTCACACAAATGAAATGCAATAGATACCAATCTATAAGATAATGAAAAATATAAAATATTATATTATACCTATACTATATTAAATAAAAGTAATTTACTTTATAATATCATCCACAGCTTTATCTGCACCAGGTACATCTATTATTAACATTTGGTTAGTAAGGAATTTCAAACTTAGATCAATATTGACATTTTTACTCTGCTTAATACTATTATGCATAATTTCCGAAGGAATCATATTAGGTTCACCTTCACTATCTACTGTAATTATATTTCCTGAAAAAGTGATTTCATAAATTATGTGATTAAAAATATTTTCATCAAGAAATATTAAATTACCAGCTATAAGGAACATCCAATGAATATCTTCATGAATAGCATCAATCTTTTGTTGATGAGTTTCTGACCACGGACAATTTGTATTATGTACACGTTCAATTATCATTTGCATTTCTTTAATTTTACCTTCTATTAATCCTACTAAAGTAGGTAAGCTATACTCTGGAATCTAAAATATAAATATAAAGAAATAAGAATAATAGTAAATACACAAATGTAATAAATTATTTTGATTAATTTTTTTAATAGAATCTGATGTGATTAAGACAATAGTGAAATCAACATTTTAATACAGTTTATTATAAATTTTTTATTTATAAAAATGAGGATAGGAGAGTGTAATCGAATGACAAAGAAGTGATAAAGAGATGGAAATGCATGTTGATGGAAAGAGAGGAAGGCCGAAAAAGAGGTAGGATGATGTGATGGTGAGTGATATGAGAAAGGTGGAGGTAAGTAAAAAGGATGTTGGAGATAAAGTTAAGTGGAAGTGTAGGACTATGGTGGCCGATCCCAAATGGTTGGGAAAGAAAGCGAAGGAAAAGAATATTTAAAAATATATATTTTTAAAAGGTGCGATGGAATGTTGCAATGACTTATCACTAATCAGATTCAGATGAACTTATGAATGATTTCCTATCAAAATTGAGCATACCATATTAAATAAACTTTATAGATACCATAAAACAGGGCGACTATAAACAGATTTTAATGTATGTTAAGAATCATTTTAAAAATATTGATTGCAAAATTATATTTTATACTTTATATAATATATTAGAATAATATCACAAATAAAAGATCAATTAATACAAAAACGCCTAGCTGTTTTTTAATATGTTGAATATTATTCAAAATCCCTCCAAAAAATAGAAAGACTTCAAACACCTACTACTTTTAGTGGAAAATCAAAGTTAAAATTGTTTCAGGTGACTTCAAATTAAATTTTTTATTTAAAAAATAAAATAAATTATTTCAAATTTTGTATTTTAATACATTTTATAAGTTATTTATAAGTTACAACAAATATTTCTTATATATTTTATTGAACATCATTACAACTAAAAATTATGTTAGGTGTACTAATTCTTTGCACATGATACATGATTTTGGGAATGTACATTTAAAATAATAATAAAATAGAAAATTAAAAACCATAAGATTTAAATTTTCATATGTGATAGTTATTATTACACGAGTTATAAGTCATTAAAACTTTATTTCAAATTTCAACCTTCAATTTTTCAGAAATCTGAATCACAAAACGTGTTTATCTCATTTTGAATAATAATTTATTAATACAAAAAATAAAAATATTACTAACATAGGACTATTTTTAAGTTACTTTAGATGTGTATTTAAATTATTTTCAATCATTTGACTTTTATTTTTCATAAAATATTAAAATTGACTAATAGGTAAATGTTTTTATTTAATTAAAATTATATGTATCAATGTTATATTGTGTTATATAAAATGTATGCCCATGTTTGAAGTCATCCCAATATATAACTTATTTTAAAAATATTTAATTAATTAATTAACTTTTCACAATATTTATATTTACAATAATCATATACTACATAAAATTACAAACATATTAATGAATTTCTGCATTAAAATATTTCAATTTAATGTTGTCAAACAGTAGTTATCAGTTGTGTAATTTAAAAATACAAAAATAGAAACTTTATTATTTACCTACATAAATAAATGTATGATAATATAAGGAGGTCAAAACATATTATGTTGGTTATAAGGAACCTCTAAAGAGGTCTGGCATGTTGCATGGCTTGGTGAGTCCAGTACTAGATGATCTGGCCCAGTATAATACACACACTATATACCCAGCTCGGCTAGGCACGGTACAGCTCATGTTTATTCAAAAATTGTCGATAGGTTGTTCCCATATCAAAGGAAAAGAACGGCACATTATTGCACAATCCCAGGATCGTGTGATTTGGCAAGCATACTCAGGAATAGTAAATACAAAAAAAACCCTTGTAGACTGAGATTAGCGCATGACTCACTACACCACCAGCCATGGTAGTGCTTTAGGATTGAGTTAGGTTAGGCCAAGCTTAGCTTCTGATTCGGTATACAGGTGCGCCGCCTTGAGCTCTCCGATCCACATGCTGTGAAAGCAAGGTTTAGGATGATCACAAATAATAGAATTCAAAATTCAAAATAGTAAATGAAACTTGATTTGCCATAAAAAATAATAATAAATAGGTATATATATACAACAATAATAAAAATAAAAATAAATATTTTCCACGTCTTTACAAACCAGTATACAAACAATTTTGAGAAAAAAATATTGGTTCAATACCTAGGAGGAATGTATTAAAATGGAGATACATCAAATAACATTTTCACCCCAAAATTCCTACTTCACTATACTATCCAACTACCCCTATATTCAGTTTTTTTATTTTTAATAATAAATAAAAAAAAATAGGTATATAATACCCATTTAATACCCATCCTGTATTTTGGTAAGCCAAATAAAAGTACTTTTGGATACCCAACTTGGAAATTAACCTTAAAGAAATAACTTTTCTACTCCGATACCAGTTTTTTTCACATTAGATATTGATTTTTGGTATACAGTATACAGTACATTGTAAACATTACATATTATTTACCTTTTTTTCCTAGAATGATCTTAGAAATATTTTACCATGATAAAAAAAATTTTAATTTATTACTTAATATTTAGTATTTAAATTAGAATACTTAGCCAATATCAAGTACCTAGAGTAAGGTATTTAGTATTCAATATAGTCAACCAAAAATGACTGGGTATCAGTATTCAATAAAATTTGTTACCTTTGATAATTCTAAAATTAAAAATCATAAATAAAAAGAAATAAACTGTTCAAAATCAAAAAAATTTTAAAGTATCATCTAGAGCAAATTACTACCAAAAAAGCAATTTACACCAAAACTCCAACTAAACTGCTTTACCCAGAAAATTGTTTCCAAAATAATAATAATAATAAATATCATTGTAAAATCAATAGATTCATCATTATACTCATAATCTTAGAAAAAAATTTATTTTATGCTCCTTTATATAATAAAAAATTTGAAAAAAAATTAAAAAAACTAAATTCAAAAATATGTATTTTTGATTGAGTTTTTAAAATTATGTAAAAATAATATTCACACAAACACTGGATTTTTGGTATTACCTAATTATTTGGGAAAATAACCTTTAAAAATGAATAATATTTTTAAAATATATTATTACTCGGTTAGAAATGCACATTTTGAAACTCAGTCATTACTATATTATGTATTATGTAATTATTATATTCTTTAATGCTTTATTATCAAGTAAAAATATTAAAAAAAATTTTTATATTCTTTGTTTATAATTTGAGTACTTGTGGATTTTTTTAATAATAAATTGAAGATTCAATTTATTATATTCTTTATTGTTTTAATTAACTGCACACTTACTAGTCTACCAAATATCCCTATGTATTGAAGTTGTTCTTTATTGGTAACCTGATCATCTTCTTCATTTTCATTAAATTCAAAATCACCTGAGATCTTTGTACCATTTGGTGGTGATATATGACATTTTAAGTAAGTATTCAAAATTTCCATAGATGCGTTTTTACACAAGTCTTCAGGAAAAGGCTGATTAATATTTGCAATAATAGATACCCATGGACGTAAAATATTGTTGAATGCTTCAAAAAACATTTGATCATCTTGGCATAACTATATGACAACAAAACAATAATAGTTTGGAATTTTTCAGTATACAATTTAATTAAACTTACATTTTCTTCAGTAGCAGCACCTTCAGCAAACTGACATGTAAGAAGAGTAGTATTTGCCAAAAAGTTTTTGACGAGATCTGGAGGAAATTGACTAAAACCTGAAGGGGTACATCCATTAACTACTCTTTTAATTATGGTAGAAATTCCAATTGATTCGCGATCTAAAATTTTAACCCTAAAATAAATTAATTCTTCATATTAGTTAACAAAAATAAAAGAAAAAAAATATCTACTTACGTAGATATAAGTTTTATAAAATTTCCTAAATAATTTTGCATATATTTTGTTCGTTCAGTTGTATCGGTCCATATATTACCATTGATTGAAGATAGTTGAACAAGACAATTTAAACAATGATGTGAAAATTGAGGGTTATCTCTTACCATCCAATAAATCTAACAACATTAAAAAATATTTTTTTTTCTATTACACATATATACTTGTAAAAGAAATAATTATAAATATATATTACATGAAAATATAAATCAATAGTACTAGGATTTGTTATGATCTCTTTCCATTCTGATCCAAGCTTCAAAATAGGGCTATTTTCAGAATTGTATATTCCCTCAAACATTCCAATTAAATATTTGGGCAGTATTTTTCAATTAAGGAATATTATAGGATCATATGCTTAATAAAAAAAAAAAAAAAAATAATGTTAAATACCTAAATTCTCAATGATAACAATCATAAATTGAAAAAAAAATAAAATAAATGTTTACATCATCATAATCAAATATATTACAATAATAAAAAAGGATATTATTTGTAGAAATAAAACCCCATACTAAAACAGATTCACATATATTCAATAATTGTTTAAGAACAGTCAATATATCAGGTGATAATGGCTGAGGAAGTGTTTGTATTTCATTCAAGGCACGTGTACTGAATGTAAAAATGCGTCTTAAATCTCTAGTCTAAAGATAAATTAACATTAATTAAAATAAACAGATAATTAGGCTTATAATCAAATAAAAGTAAAAAAAAAAATAATACCTCAAATTCCTTTTTTGCAGAATAATGAGATTCCCAAGTTAAACCTACATCAGTGGATTTAATTGTTGTAGAATATTCTTGCATTAGTGCTAAAATTATAGAGCAACCTAAAATTTGCTGTAATAAAAATACAAATAAATTTTAATATTTGTATACAACAAAAATGTATTCCAGTTAAAATGTTTTTTTTTTTATCACACAGTAGGGGACATCTTATATTCTGCCTGGAAAGTCTATTTTCGATGCCTGTAGAATAGGCAAAAAGTATCCAGTGACATAAAGATATGGCCGTGCACATTACAAAAACTACTTTTCTGCCCTAGAATGAAAAGTTGGAGTTTATCAGACTAATATGTAATTTTTAATTTATATACAAGATAATTTTTTTTACTGTGGACTGGGCTATACTTGGGAATTATAATATTTTTTGTGAAATTATTTGTATACTCCATTCTATATTTTTTCATATTTATATATTTTTATCTTATTTTTAAACTATATCATCAACTTTCGATTATTTGAAATCTATGATTTAAATTATAAGTTCCTAAAGTATATTTATAAATTTTTTTATGTTTTGACTTTTTAAATCTGATGAATATTATCCAAGTAACAAGCATTCAAATTTAAGAAACGGTGGAATGGAGAAGTACTATAATAGCACATAATAGATGTTGATAATGACATACTACAATACTTCTTTATGTTTAAAATTTGAATGCTTATTATTTGGTTAATATTCAATGGATTTAAAAAATCAAAATGTGAAAATTGTGGTATAAATATATTCTTTGAGAATTTCTAATTTAAATCATATGTTGCCACCTAAAAATTGAAAGTTCCAGAAATATAGTCTGACCCATGATAAAAAATATCCAGATAATTTTTTTTATAATATGTATAATATTTTAAAGGACCTTGAAGTTCAAACAAGATTAATAGACATTTAACTCAATATAATTTTTTAACCAAATATGCAACAGTTTCATCAAAGTTTAAATATGTTTTAACAGGTCTTACCAGTGGTTGAATTGGAAAAAAAAAATAAGGACGGACTCTGAGCTTAGTTCAAAAATCAGCGTTCCGGGACATATTAGAGAAAAAGTAAGCCGTGGAGGACTTCGTCCCCCACACCCCTATCCAAAGTTTCTTAACCAGGAGACATTTTAAAAAACATTTTAGATTATTATAGAACATAAATGAGTAGAAAAATCCAACATTTTTTTTTACATCATTGTTAGGTTACATATTTTCAAGATAGCATAATTTAAACATTACTTTTTCAAAATAATTTAACACTTTTCCTTTTAAATGAATAATCGAGGAAGTTGTAGATGTAGACCGAAATGAAGTTTATCGGTGTCGCATTGATTTTTTTAGGCTTTAGCCATTCACGGATAATGAAGATTATTTATTACCTATATGATACCAATATGATTTAATAAGATCAACTATTCAACATTTTATATCATGCTTTTTATCTAAAACCAATTATGTAATAAGGACAAAAAAACATTCATTTTCGTAATTTCAAGATTTTTCCAAAAACAAATTATAATTTTTAAAAATTTTAAATAAAAATTAAAACAAACATTGCGTTCCTTGCTTTTCTTGATAAATGAATTAAGGGGTACGCTGTTCAACATGAAAAAAATGAAGAGTAGCTCCGTCCCCTTGCGTCCCTCCCCAAATCCACCACTGTAAATTAGTCAGCATTTTCTGTCTCGGGCACAGTCATATTTTGAAAAATAACTTTTATTTATTTTTAACGTATATTTTATCGTTATTAATTTGATAGGTACCAGAGCAAAAAATATTCCCGGCCTAGAATATAAAATCCTCCGGAAAAAAAGCCATGACCAGGGACAGGACAGGACAGGGAAAAAAGTACAAGTTTTTTAACACTAAAAACGAAAAAAAAAAAAAAATTATAGCAAACGTTATGAAGTTTGTGGATTTTCGATGTCTTATACAATTATACATACGCTTGCACAACAATGGGTATACCCATTGGTGAATACGAGGAGGAACGCAGGGGAATGAAGCCATACTCTTAATTTTTTTTTTTTAATTTTCTCTTAATTTTTAACAGCGTAGGTACCCCTTTATTTATTCGTCAAGGAACGCAGTGTCCGTTTTAGTTTGAATTTAACATTTTTTTAAAAATGTTATTTTTCTTTGGAAAAATAGTGAAATTATACGCAAATGAATGTTTTATGTCCTTATTGCATAATAGGTATTAGATAAAAAAAAATCACGATATACAATTTTGAATAATTGATCTTATTAAATCATATTGGAATTATAGGTAATAAATAATCTTCATTACCCATGAATGGCTTAAGCCTAAAAGGATGGTGAAATATTTGCGAAAGCAATGTGGTACCGATCAATTTCTGTTATTAGATACCTACCTAATTGTTTACATTTAATTTTTTTAGTAAAATAGCGATTTGCGTTCTACTTCTACCACTGATCACTATGTTTTGGATTTTCCGTTGTCATATAGTCATTTTTATTCGGATTTTAGTTTAGATAAATAAGACTTTAATAGGAGTATAAGCTTTCTTTTATTGTAATTGATACTTTAAAGAAAACAATTTTCAATATATTCCCAGTAGGTAGTTTTCTTACGTGAACACCAAATCTATACCAAAAATTGTTATACATCAGAAAGTATTAATGCCAGAGATTTGAAATGTACACATTACTTACAATAGCACTGACAAATTGACGTATTGCAGATGTGTAATTAACAAGATACAATTTTCAAATAAATTTTTAACTACTTATCAGTAATTTATAAAAAAATTATATAAAAACTACATTTCGTTCTACATATTCAGCTTCCTCGATAATTAATTTAAAAGAAATAAAACGTTCAATTTTTCTGATAGAGGAATACCTTAACTATTCTTTCATGAAAATAGGTAACCGGTTGTTGATGTAAAAAAAAAATGTTGTATTTTTTATATTCTATTCATGCATATACAATACTATGAAAATGTTTTTTAAAAATTTTCCCCGGTTGAGAAACAGGATAGGGGTGGAGGGAATGAAGTCCTCCACGGCTTACTTTTTCTCTAATAGGCATAGGTTCTGAAACGCTGATTTTTAAACTAAGCCCAGAGTCCGTCTTTATTTTTTTTTTCCAATTCAACCGCTGAGTTTACCGTATACCTATTATATTGCTACCTATATATTATATATTTACCTACTTAATAATTTACTGAAATAGTTTAATTAATATACTGACATGGTTAATAATATACGTCTTTCAATATATAGTTATTATCACTATAATTTCAGAATTTTCATAAACATATTATATAGGTACCCGTTACTCTAAGATCTAAAAAGGAAATATTGTGTAGATTGTCTCTCAATTTCCCAAACTATAATCGACTATATATCAAGTATATCAGTGTATTTACACTAAACCAAATATCATTGGTAGAATTAACAATATGCAATAATCAAATTTTAACAAACGAATATTTGTTGAAATAATAAAATTTTCATTATTTTAATGTATATATTGTTAAATTAATAAAAAAAATATGTTTACAATACAAATTAATTTTGTAAATTTCACAAAATATAAAAGTTATAAATTAATAAAAATAATTTGTAAAATTAATACATATTTTATTATTATAATAAAATATGTTATTAAATTGAAAAAGTATTCTATTTAAATTGACTATTTTGATTAACAAATGGGCGTTAATTGTTCTACGAAGAAAAAGAAAGAAAGAAACACAAAATATTTATAATCGCGAAAAAATTTTTGCATTCAATTAGACAATTTTGCCCAAGACATTGATAAAATATATTGTTAAATCAATAATGCGTTTTGTTATTTTACTGTTAAATTAACAAATATTTGATTTCTAAATCAACAAACAACATTATATCAAAACATCATATAAATAATAAAAATACATTTCTAAAATATAATAAGACGGAATAAAATTATAAACAGCATTTCAAATAAACTTAGAACAAATAACTAACGCTATAATATTGTACCTGCAAATAAGTCCAATGCTATCGTATTGGCATACAAAGAAAATATCATTACTGTAGATACCTACCCATCCAATAACAAATATCTAAACATTTTTTAAAAATAACGACGGTGCTAGAAAGCAGAAACTTATATTGATATTTTGCAATTTTTAAAAAAAATTTTTACAGTTATTAAATTATTAAAATTACTTGCAAAATTTAATTTTTGTCTCTTTCTTCCTTCTCCTTAAATTCTTTGCAAAACATTTGACAAACTTTTATCCATACTGCTTGTTTCTTCGTTCACGGTCATGGTAAGTTTCGGCAGTGACATTCCATATTTCAGCATAGTTTTTCACCACACCAATATTAAATGGTTGTACATTAAAAAAACCTCACGAATATAAATTACCTTCGTCCTCAATCAATACTGCAGTATAATATTATTGAATTTTATTATCTATTAGATATTGCCTATATGTATTCAACGCCCCCCACCCCCCGGAAATTTTCTTACTAAGCCACTGAATACAATATTAATGAATTTAATTCATAAAACTTTAACTATTTGATTGTTGTAATTCAAAATTTAAATAACAGCTTGATTTTACACAACCGTCACATAATAAATTACGAAGACCACATTGTAGGTACATATCGTAATATATTTTCATTTTTTTTTTAACACAAATTGTTTTCAATTAAAAATTACACTAAAATTGTTGTTTATTTTCTCTCAATTAAAAAATAAAAAATTTTAATTGATATATACGTAGTTGCTAAAATATGAAGTCATATTTCCTATCATACATATAATTAGTGGCGCACAGAGATTTTTCAAGAGCACACGCAGCTAATTATATTTATACTCATCTACCTACTTTTATTTGCAATGCGCTTTAACTATCAATGCATATTTCTTTTTAAAATTATTCTGCTTTGTGCTTATTTTAATAGTGGTAGTTTTATAGGAGGAGAGCGTCTGTGAGATCAAAAGTTTATGTGTGTAAAGTTAGTTTCTCATCCAAACGTAATTTTTTTAACCTAACTATTTTAATTTGTGACTATATCTATAACCTCACCATTTCAAAGTTAAATAAATTTATCAATGGGAGGAGGAGCAATTTCGTATCTCCTCACATTATCCAGGTTGTTTTTAACAAATTGTATTGTATTTCTATTGATTTGTATTTTGTAACTACTCATAACCAACTTTTTATAATTTGTAATCTCATATATTATAAATTGTATTAAATTACATCCTTATACTTAAAAATGTGATAATTTGAAATAATGAGGTTACAATAAATTTGAAAGTGTTTGCGTTGGTCAAGGGATATAAACTTCACACACATTGAAATTTCAAGATGCATTTTTCAGTGGCGGCTCGTGGGCTTTGAAAGTGGAAGGGCGATTAAAAATCATTCATTTTCAAAAAGCATGGAATACAATAATAATTATGTATCAATTTAAAAGGTATAATTAATAAACCAAAATTAATTCCACATAGAAATACACATATATAAATACATTTTACGAAAACCGAAAGTTACAAAATATTAAAACTTATATGATATTATGTTTTATGCTCCAAATTTAAGCGTCTATCTTTCATTTCACCAAACAGGTGTTCCTGTGAGTTGTTTTATTTCAATTTTGAATGTCATATGATACTACATTTTTATCCACTATATCAGAGGTGGGCAACTTGCGGCCCGCTGTCCCTTTTTATCCGGCCCGGACTGTCTTTCGACATTTTTATCATCGAAAAGTTTACTATGACTTACTTCAAATATAGTAAAATAGCCTAAATTGTATTTCGGAAAAATTATGAACAATAAAAAACAAATTAAACTTGGAGATATTAGTTCATACCATAGGCACAAAATATATTAATGAATTTGTTTCACACAATAATAAAAAACCAACTTTATATCTGGCCCGCAATCGCTTTAAGTTTCAAAAAATGGCCCTTGTGTTACTTTGAGTTGCCCACCCCTGCACTATATTATAATAATATAATATACCTACACTAATAATAAAATAATACATCTTAAAGAAATGTGGAAATGTGCACACGTCACAAACGCACGGTGAATTATACATGTCAACTCGTTCCGTACCTACCAATAATATTGTTCCGCGGTCAGTCTACATGCATGTCGGGCGATTATTATTCGTATCGCTCTGGCGGCCGCCGCGCATTAATACCGAATTCCCCTTCCTATGTTTTTGTGTGTTTGATCGTACATTCGTATAGTCGTGGCGGGCGATTGTAAACGTCGCCCTTGCGCCGAGCGCCGTTTGATGGGTGGAATCGACTACCTATTTTTGACTACCTATCGATAGTTTAATAAACAAGGAACCTATAGTGTTTTTCAAATGAATAGACAGTATTATCTATGGAATATGTAAAAAAAAAAACTATCGACTAAATCACTCGTTATAGTTTTCAATCGATTGCGAATGTATAGATTATGTCAAGGTTTATAACAATAAATATTTCACCCCTCCCCATCCCACACCAAGTATTCATCCCCAAGTGACTATATATATGTACCTATATATTATTTAAAATGGGACGGCGGCGTATTATATATTTTAGTATAATATACTATTTACTGCATACATTATTATTATCCTACCTATATAATGTTATTAATGGTCACGTTTTTTATCCGTTGTATCTGTGGAATACACGTGGATAGATATATTTTATCCAAGGCTTATAGCAAGGCTGGGCATTAACGAGTTAAAAGTTAAAATTAAGTTAAAAAGTTAAGTTAATTTTAATTAAGTTACTTAACGCATTACTTTTTTTTCAGATTAACTTTTAACTTAATAAGTTACTTTTTTTATTAAAATTAACGTGTTAACAAAAATAAAATGATACAAAAGTATCTAAATTAAGTTAAATTTTACCCGAAAAACAATGCAAATTTTTACTACTTACTTTTTGGTACTTATACGCAATTTTGCTAGGTACCTAGAAGAGCATGTACGTAATCGTCAAGAATCGATGTACCACTCACGCACACGCCGCGAAGTTCGCCGTTCACGAATATTGGGCTGAGCCCGGTCTTTTTAACTACATGGAGGCTGGTATTTATGTCCATCCAGTATAGAAAATATATTAAAGTAGTAGGTACTCCTTATTTTACACTACATTAGTGTGAATCAAACAATAATGTAAGTTTCTTGGCAGTTAGAAGTTATTTTCTGATTTCTTATTTATGCATGGGTATTAAAATGACGTGTTGTATTTTTATTTTTACATGTATACACTTTTTCAGGCAGAAGAAGTCCCGAGTAGTTTTTTTGAGCGTAAAAAATAAACATCCTTTTTTACCTTTTTACGATATAATAAGTATATCGACTTTTTTTTCCTAATAAAGAAATTTTAACTTTTAACAAAGTTAAGTTACTTTTTTTTTCAAAGTTAACTTTTAACTTTAAAAGTTAATAAAAAATATACGAGTAACTTTTAACTTAACTTAGCTTATATTATTTTAAAATAACTTAACTTAACGAGTTAAAAAAATATCGTTAACTTGCCCAGCCTTGGTTTATAGATAATAGAGGTTGCTTCATAGTTATGTAAACATTGCAGACCCACTCCTCGCAGCATCGTTCTGACCGTGACGTCACCCGTAGTATAAATTCTGAATTCCGATCAACATAATATTATTATTTGTGTATTGTTTTCTGTTTTCTATTCACGATAACGCTACATGGCCACAAAGTTTTTTTAATTTTTTCCTTTTTTACATCATATAATTTATAAATTGTACAAATATGTCTACGAAAACCAAAAAACCAATAGGAAGTGCTTGTTGTGCTATAACAACTTCCACTCAGTACCTAAGCTAGCAAGGCAAAAGAACGTGGAATTAATATAATATCTTTCCATAGGTAACTGACAATATATTGGAATATTATAAACACGCATAAATAACATTGATTAAATATACATTTATATATGAATATTTAATATTATTTCTAGGTTTCCAAAAGATCTTGTGTATCAAAATCTGTGGATACAGTAATGCAATATGAAATGCTTATGACTTAATTCTAAATATTGTAAATTGAGTTGTAAATATATATAAAAATATAAGTATAATTTATTATAAATATTTTTTACTTTTATACCTATATAATTTAGTGTACTTATGTATTATAATGTTTACAGTTTGTTAAAATTAAATTTGAATCATGTACCTTAATTTTTACTTAAAATATCATCAAGATATCTAAACGGTTGTATATATATATATATATATATGTGACAGTGTTAAAAAATTATCTTTAAAAATATCCACTTTTTATTTTGAAATGGAAGTCAAATTATTTTTATATATATACCTATACCTAGGTATATAAATTTATATTTGAAGGGTTCAATAATTAATTCTGTTAAATCATAAATTTGTAAATATACCTACATAATAATAGTTTTAGTAGATGGAAAGAATTAAATTACATTTTTTTTATACAAAACCCTTTTTGATCAGAATACTGTTTGATATGTAGTATTTATTATAATTAATTATATTTTAGAAATAGAAATACGTTAGGAATATGTTTAAATAAAGCTAAATTAAATTTAAAATCTCGAATTTTTTTTTTTTTTATAACTACGAACTTTTGCATATTTTATGGATAAATAAATATTTTATTACAATAAATATTTTATGGATTTATAGCAAACTAAGCATCAAATTGAATAAACTGAAAAAACCAACCCAATGTAATAACTTCCGAACTTAAATTTATACAATAATCATATAATTTATTTAGCTCTATAGTAACATAAACAAAACTTTAATATAGGTAGGTATATATATATCATATAATTGAGATTCAAATTAAATATGAAGTGAAAACCAGGTAATCAATAGTAAAAATAAGTACTGTTTAATTACTTCAATTATATTTGGGCATTTAGGCATTTAGCAATTTTTTTTGCAGTATATAATTATCACAAATTAACATTAAATAGCATACGTATACCATGAAATACGCCATACAACGCAAGAGTCCGCCCGGAATTTATACTACAGATGACGTAGCTTCCCCACTCCTAATTTCCAATAATTTCTGTATGAGGCACACATGGATATTATCATATTTATCATAGATGTAGATAATATGATAAGTGATTACTGATATATTACCAATATTATACGTCTATACGATAGTGTTTTAAAAGTCCGACGTTTTAAAAATAATCGAGACATCAATAGTTTATATTCGATAGTCCGATAGTTTTAAAAATAATCAAATTGTCGATAGTTTCGATAGTCCGATAGCCAATCGGTTATGCTTAAAAATATTCCATAATTTTTAAAAACAATCGAATAAATGGATAGTTTAAAACTACCGAGTCAGTGGCGTCATTTCAGGTTTTACTAGGCGGGGGCAAAATTTTGACCGGCCCCTTACCCTTGCCGGCCCCCCTTCAAATTTCCGATAGGCTTTAAAAATCAATCGGGCCCGCAAAAATTAGTCGGCCCCACGTAAATCTTAGGGTGGGGCAAATGCCCCATCCTGCCCCCCCCCCAAATGACGCCACTGTACCGAGTTGTTCGATAGTTTTCACTCGATAGAGCCCATCACTATATTTGATACTCGATAATCGCGCAGATGTATAATAGGTACCTATTTCATCACTTACTTATATTTTTAAGCTACAATCACCTCATAATATATTGTATAACATGTGTTTTCATAACAACGGAAAACAATTTTTACTTAATATTTTGAAAATGCATTATAATTTAAATATTATAAATAATTGTTTAATATTTAAATCAATATCTAACTTGTTAATAAGTAATTTGTTACAATTTTAGAGGGGGGCGATCGCTCCGTCGCCCATACACACGAGCCACCACTGACATTTTAGATTCTGAGCGTAGCGAGGAAGCTTATGATTTTACAATGATGTTTATTTTTTTTTTTTTTTTTTTTCTGTAAACACTTTTTCTACCAGAAGGAGTGCTCCGATCTTTACACTCATACCCGGTTTCCGGTAGCAAATTGCATCTAGTTGGTACTTTTGAGAAGTCATTTTTCGATTTTCATAATAGTTTTTTAATGCGTAAGCAAAAACTACCAAAAAATTACGAAAAATACGATTTTGTAAAATCGA
>JAIPRL010002027.1:0-12026 GCA_025469235.1 Pemphigus obesinymphae | reverse complement strand
ATATGATACCAATATGATTTAATAAGATCAACTATTCAACATTTTATATCATGCTTTTTATCTAAAACCAATTATGTGATAAGGACAAAAAACATTCATTTTCGTAATTTCAAGATTTTTCCAAAAACAAATTATAATTTTTAAAAATTTTAAATAAAAATTAAAACAAACATTGCGTTCCTTGCGTTTCTTGATAAAGAAATTAAGGGGTACGCTGTTCAACATGAAAAAAATGAAGAGTAGCTCCGTCCCCCTGCGTCCCTCCCCAAAACCACCACTGGGTCTTACTCTATCTTCAACATTAAATATCAAACCTTTCATTACAGTTACAACAAAATTAGTTGAAGTGGCTTATACGTGAAGGTAAATTTAGTACTGAATAATATATACTAGACAGCTAATGCCTGAATTAGTCAAATATTCTTGCCATACAATATACTCTTATTCAATAGCTAATAATAATATATATTTCCTATTGAAAGAAAAAATACATTTTGAACTGTATTAATCCAAAAAGTTATAAAATACACTAGGTATATTATATAATTTATTTAAATTAACTATACATAATTTTATTTAAAATATATAATTTATAATACCAATATAAATTATACCTTTTTTAGTTCTCCGTTAAAAATTAGTCTTTCTACTTCGTTTAGAATGTTACTTCTTTCTTGCCCGTTATCTTCAACACTTCCTCTTTTAATCATAATTGCAATTACCTATTAAATAAAATAGTTAAATTATATATGGTTATATTAGTGAAATATGATACAAAAACAATTTTGTAACAATAAAATACTTTTACATATTTCAAAATGTTGATAAATTTTTTTTTAATGAAAATAAATTATATTATAGATCTTATATCTAGCTTTTTAAACTTTAATTTAATAATAATAAATGCACAATATAGTTTATAAAACATAATACTACAATATATATATATATATATATATATTTAATTATTATTTTATAGTATTTAATAAAATCATAATAATATACAATACTAATTTGATAAGATTCATATAAATTTCTAATAAATGATAAATCATCACATTTGAATACAATTTTGTCCAGAATTCGGTTAATTAAGTTTTTATATTTAAAATACAATAGAAGCAGTGGCAAATTTAAGAGAAAAGGTGCAAGAGGCAATTGTTACAAAATTGTAATATGCATGATTGACTATATTTACATGGTTAATGTAGCACAGCCGATGGGCCAGTTTTATATTATAAATTATATATAATATGGTTTATTGGCCTGTGTACCCTTCAGAACTATTTAATTAATACTATTTATATTGGGCTTGTGAGCCATTTTTTTATGATTAATATTGAATTGTTTTGTTTTTATATAATGCCAACTAGGCCATTGTTTGTTTTTTAAATTTCAAAAGTAAATTTAAATTCAATTGTATACTGCAACATGTACATTTAATAAACGAAACCATTATATAAACCACTAGAAATAAAGGGTTCAAGTTATTAATACTGGTCACCCTTTCATTTAATTATTATCCTTTTATCATAAAGGTTCACATTCTATTACTGTGGGCACCTTTATGAGCTCAAAATATTATACATATAAATACACCTAAAAAAAATTAATAAACAAAAAAAATATTATTCAATAACATAAATATATTATATATATATTTTTAATAAGTGCCTTTATTTTAGATGAAATATTACAGCACAGTAATTAATAGATTTTTTAATATTTGTTATATACAAAAATAAATAACTACCTAAAATAACAACAACAAAAAGATATACAAAAAAAGGTTAGACAAAAACACCAGCAATAATAATAAATGAGTTTAAACCTTAAGGTACGAATAATATGAAGGTAAATACGAGAATTGAGGATTAGTGAAATATCGGGAGGAAAATAACCCAAAGAAGATAAATGGAAAATAACAAATTTCTGAAAGGAAAGAGGACAAATAAAGTGAATATTACAAAGGAATTTATTATGAGTGAACAAGGATAAGTTAAGGTAGAGGAAAACGAGAAGGAAGAGAATAACCAGTCCAAGTTAAAGTTAAATATGAGCTATGATAATGTGCTTGTGTAAAGAGACTCCAAAACCAAAGACGTTGAAAGATGATTGGTAGTAGGGAAGGGGAGACCATTGAAACTACCAGACATTCCATAAAAGGTATGGTGAATACTGAATAAATAGTAGATGAAAAAATGGAATTTTTGTTGGAGAAAAGTGTAAAAATTGTTTAATGACAAAGTCACCTACTCATTACCTGAACTAATACCAATGAGGCTGGGCATCCCAAGAAATTAGCAATTGCACCGATTTATTAAAAGTGGAAAGTTAATAGACAAGAGATTTAAGAAAAAACCGAGGGGAGAAACAAAGCCTGAAAAAAGATTGGAGATTTAAGATTGTGATTGGAAGCTTGGGACAATTACTATGGTATTGGCATTGATAGTAAAAACTAAAAAGAAATTGCCAAGATGAATTGCATTTTATAGCATAACATTCAGTTATGAATGATAAAGTAAATAAATATAACTTATCTGAGAACATTTTTATGGGTAGGGCCAAAAGGCCCTTTTGAAAGAGAGTCTAGACGGCAAATGTTCAATTAATTAGCTCTTTAGATTCGCCACTGAATATAAATTGTCTATAATAACTTTTGACGGACAGAAAAAATGATCATTAAAATTGATATGCTTTAATAAAAGTAGCTATGAATATATAGATTAAAAATAGAAGTAAATATTATGATATGATATATTAATATTGAGATAAATAATAATATTTACAGTGTACTATTTTAATTTTCAAAACTAATTTGAATTTATTAATTTATTTTCTAGATATTTATTTTTACGTTTTATTCGACATCTCTATAATTTACCCAATAATTTATGTTTATTTTGAAAAATATATAATATTTAAATTATATATATATATAAGGTTTTAGTTGTGATAGAAATACCGGTGATCCAATGGATAAACATACTCAATAAACTAAATTTCAGAATGTTATCACTGAAAATACTATGCATTTTAGAACATACCTATTTTATAACTTCAACAACAATACGTATCTCAACAGTGTTGAATTATCAAAGGCACATTTATTAAATCTACACATAGTGCTACTGTATCATAAAAATTAGTATTTAACAATTAAAATTGCTTTCAGATTGTTTATATAACATAGGACAATAAAAAACAAAAACTTACTATTAAAATATTATAGAATACAAAACTTTAATTACCTGTAATATTCGTTCTCGTACAAAAGGAGCTATGTTACCATCACGCATAATGAATTGAAATAAATAATGTCTAAGTTCATTTTTTTGGTCCTGAGATAACAAAATCCAGTCTCGAATGAGTGCATCTCTTAATGTACCCACAGTTTCAAATAAAACAAAATCTACTTTACTGGAATCTAAAAATATACACATATACAATCATTAATAAATATAAATATAATATGATAATTATTTTTTACTTGAATATTAAAATCAAGTTAAAATATAATAGATATAAAAACATAATTTAATATATTTAATAAAAAAACAATATAATATTTATACCTAATTATTTTATAAAAATAATACATACCTATATAAAAAAGAAAATGTGCTTAGAGTATTCAAAAAAAGATTATATGTTACCTATAATCTTTTTTCTGTTATAAAATTACTATGTATATTAATGTCATATTTTTTACTAGCCATATATAAATGCTAATTGTACTATAGTAATACTCATGTTATATACACCGAAGCTTCGCTCAGAATTGTTTTATTTATTTATTGAAATAAATTATTTATCATTGCTTACCAACTCAATATATCCACCACCAGTATCTTACCCAACCAGCAAAGTTCTTCTACCTTATAACGACCGAATTTTCCCTCTATTTATTCCTTAAAATTAAATGATTAAATTGAAAATTACTTAATATTTGTCAATCAATTATTAAAATATTGGATATAAAAAAAAAATCAGTGGCGGCTCGTGGGCTTTGAAAGTGGGAGGGTGATTAAAAATTATTCTTTTTTAAAAAGCATAGAATTCAATAATAATTATGCAGGTACTAATTTAAAAGGTGTTCATTAAAACAAAATTAATACCATATAGAAAAACCAAAATATATAAATACAAAAAATGAAAATTACAAAATAATAAGACTTATACGTTTTATAATCAATTATGTAAGTGTCTATCTCTTGTTTCACTAAAACAGGTCTTCCAAGTTGTTTTATTTCAATTTTATGTTTATATGATACTGAATTTTTATCTGCTATAATATAATAATATAATATACACCAATAATAAAAGAATGAATTAAATAAATAATAATAAAAATATAGAAATGAACGAAATAAGAAACGAATACATAGTAAATACATGTTACTTATTTCGTATTGTTCTGCAGTTTACATGCATATCAGGCGATTATTCGTATCTCTCTGGTGGCCACATTATTACCAAATTCCCCCTCCTATGTTTTTACGTTTTGATCGTGTAGTTATGACGGGTGATTTTCAACGTCGCCCCAGCGCTGAGCGCTGTTCAATACTTGATAACCATGCAGACAAATAATAGGTACCTATTTCAACTGTGCTATTACCTATATATATTTTAAACTCCGATTAGGTACCTCATAATGTATCATAACAATAGAAAACAATTTTTACTTTCAATTATATTTTGAAAATGCATTACAATGTTAGTATAAATAATTGTTAATATTTAAATCAATATCTAACTTGTTAATAAGTAATTTGTTACAATTTTAGAGGGGGGCGATCACCCGTCGCCTCTACACACAAACCGCCACTGAAAAAAATCCATTAAAAGTTAATTTGTTGATAAATTTAATTCTGTTTTCAAAATCTATAGACTACAAGATGAATACAGACACAAGTAAAACGTAGAATAAATTCAAGTAAAAATGATGATAATGTTTATTAAAAAAATATATTATTATACAGGTTATTATTACACACATACATGTATAGGCAGAACTAGACATATTTAATAGACTAAACCACTTTAAAGTCAATGTAAATCTTTTATTAATCTGTCAATACTACAAAATTGTAGTAAATTGCAAGCTGAATTAATTTTTAATTTATTACAATTATACATAGTGTTCCTACATAATAATGTCTCTTAAGTCTCGTAAGACCATAAGTACCTCTGCAACAAGCTAATATTTTTTTACAATAATCTTAAAATTAAAATTCCATTATGATAACATAAATTTTTAAAAATGCATTCTATGTTTTTTAATTCTTGAAAATTTTTAAATATCCAATTTGTCGGTCTTTAATTCAAATTGAGTAAATATTGACCAAGTTAAAGCAGGGAAATTCTTGATTTTTGAAATCCAATAGTTAATTTATTAAGACAATTTCCCCTCTAAAATGTTACTTAATTATTTTATTTATGATGGAAAGAGTTAGACGAACATGACATATTGACATCTATGTTTTTATGTATATATTGATTTTTTGTTCCCATTTCCCAGTTTTTTTGCTAATGAAGCCATTTTCTTTTAACATAATTCTATATTCTATATACATTTTTTTAGGAATTTAATTTGGACAAACATGAAATATGCTATCTGTTTCTGTTTTTTGCTATAACTACAAAAATTAAAAATTTAAGCCTAATGTATTATATATATATATTTTAATTAAGAGGATGCTATACACCCGCTTTTTAAGGGGTTTTGTATAGGCAATTGTATGGACATTTTTAGAAAAATGAAAATTTTATGATTGAAAAATATTTAAATACATTTCAGAAGTAATTAAAAAATAGTCCTATACCAGTAATATATTTTTATTGTGAATTATTAATAAATAACTATTAAAAATTAGGCAAAACATGTTTCGGGAGATTAACGTTTCTAAGAAACTGATTTTAGCATTTGATGATGTCTATAAAAATGTAAACATCGTAAAATAATCTAAATTTTAACTTGGGCGTATTAAAAAAAAAATTGATTTGATGCGGAAATACTTATAAGGTGTTACGAAAACAAATATTATTTTCAAACATTTTTTGAAAAAAATTGATACATAATTTATTTATACTATATACATAGATGATTAACCTTGATCAAAGCACATTCCGCAGTTCAACCTATGTACATGTACTATTCTAAAATTGACTATACAACTATCCTTTAATAATTGACCACCTTAAATGTTGAGTAAAATAGAAATTTATTTATATATAATATGAATCAAAATAAAAACTTGTACCTATTTATACACTAGCAACGTGCCAACTTAATTATTATTTATTTTGACAATATTATCCATTTTATTTTTATTGTTAATATTTTTTACATACTTCTGAAATTTAATGTTTTTTATTAGTAATAATTTGTGATTTATTAATATTTAAAATTCAAAAATTTATTAACATTAAATTACAAGTGGTTTTCATTCAGTATTATAATTTATAACCTACGATGAGAAAAAAGTGATAGTAATGTACCTAACAACAATAAATGTATTCTCTCTATACCGTAACTGTTGACTATTCACAACAAATCGGAGAATAATTTTTATTAACACCACCCAAGTAAGTTAAAACCTATTCTAGGTGTAAGCAAAATAATAATTAATAAAATAAGCTAGTATGTGAAGTAAGCCTAAAGTACAAGCATGTATCTACCTGATAAAATCTTAAAATAAAATAAATATTGTTGTTTTAACTATGGCTTCACATAATATTATATAATATCGGCACAATAACTCCAGACTGTAATCTATATATGAGATAGGTAACTGACAATATTTATAAATGTACAAAATCTTTAAAATTTAAAAAAACAGACAATTCATAAATTATAATTTTTACAAATTAATTTTTATTGTAGGTAATTTACTAAAAAAAAAAAAAAATCTTGGGAGGTAAAGCCGATTTGTTTCTTATTTTTTTTTTTTTAATTAAATAATTGTACCTACGAGATAAAATATTAAAATATAGTTTTACAATTATAATTTATAATACAAAAAAATTAAACACAAACTTACCAAGAATATATTGACATATGGTATACGGCATGTTGGTCTTCCGGAAATTCGTAAACACTTCTTCAGCATTTCTTCGCTGCTCATTTGACACAAGTGAAGGTGATGCCTGTGGTAGTTGAGTAATAATGTAATATTATTTAAAATATTTATTGCAAGACTAACTTTAGATTAATGTATAAAACATGACAAATAAAACTTTAAATTTAACTAACAAGCATTATTCTGCCAGCAGCTTCAAGTTCTTGCAATATTTGTTGCGCTTGCTCCATATCTATTAGGTAAGTAATTATTTTTTAATCAAACATTAACGTGTAGATTCCATCAATATTATATAGATAATTTTACACGTAAAAATGACTTTTGAATTAAACAGTTTATATAATAACAAATTATTGTCCGTTGAACTTCTAGAAACAATTTCATACTTTTTCAAATAAATAACTGTTATCACTTTATCAGAATGAAAAAATTATATTATACACGAATAGTTCATAAAAGAAAATATTAGAAATCATGGAATAATGTAAATTTCTGGAAATAAATATACATCACGTCCATGGTATACATAGATAAAATAGAATGGATAAGATATCTCTAAACTCTATAATGATTATATGTAAATATACCTCGTTTTTTTAAATTGATTAAGATCAGTTTTATATTTTCAAAAGTTTGTTTAACGACACCGTAAAAAAGTAAATGAATGACACATATGATGTAGAACAGAAAACCGCAAATTTGAATGCGATGTGTTAGGATATCAGGATCGATTAGCTAATCATACTTGTTTTTTTTTTATTGTTTTAGTTAAATTTCAAACAACAATGATAATAAAAAGTACCTCACGATTGCATCAAAGAAAAAATCATTTCTAGAAAGTGACTTTCTGGTGGATGTATCAAATTAAAAATCGGAGTTTCCTTGATAAGTGGGGACACCAACTTATAGCGTAGGTATTTGATTCATAGGTATTGGTAGTAATATATAATCGATAGTATAATATTATATAAAGAGCACACAAGTACCTCCACGAGTTCAACAATAAAATTGCACTATATTTTTCTAATTGAATACGAAATTATTAAATGAGTAGGTATTATATTTAAACAAATGTACGTGTACCTATGTATTTTTAATAGGTATTAATTATGATAATATTAATATTGATTAATTATTATTGTACCTATAAGTCATAAGAAATTCTTTGCTCTTAGAAATAACTAGGTACCTATATATATATATAATATATAAATAACTACGATACTTGTAAGGGATATTCATATTTTGAATAAGAATACTGAATAGGTAATAATATACATCTGGCAAACTAAGATTATTAAGTCAAGGGTGTCCAGACATGATAAGGTCACTCCACACCCCCCCCCCCAATTACGCCACTGGATGCAAGTCAGTCATAATTACCAAACCCGTCCAATAATTTGGTAGTTATATGCTTGTCGTAACCGTCAAGAATTATTATCTTCGACTCCCCTATAATATGTCAAGGTGCAAACCTGAGCATGTTAGAAATATTAATAAATAATAGTATGTAGAGCATAAGCGCAACTAGGGGAACGTTGAAAGATTAACTCCTCCCCTACCATAAAAAAAAAAATTTATTTATAACTATTAAAATAAATACGTTGTTTTTTAGGGAAGTGTAGGGAAACGACGAAGTAATATTTGTTCGGCAAACCGTATTAATAGTACGGCTGCACCTAATTCTAATCGAGCTAATGAAAATTGTCTTTAGTAGTGCCATCTTAAATTTATAGCGACCACTAATCTCGAAACGTGCCGGACTGGACCCTTGGCTAATTTTGGGCCCCTCTACTGAGCTCCGTCAAGTTGGCACCGGCACATTGTCCTAAAAAGTTCAAAGAGGTATCAACAATTTTCTAGGAATTTGCTAGATTTTGATAAGCTATTTTTATAATTTGCTAGTCTAAGAAGTTCGCAAATGAAGAAACAAACATATTCCGGTGATCTTTTCTATGAACTTGACGCTGCACCGGCACAATAAAAAAATTCCAAAAAAAAAAATATTAAATCACGTTAATAAGCATATCTCTGATTTTGCTAGATGGTTTTTGGAATTTGCTAGAGTCCCAAAAACCGTCAGAAATTTAAAAAAAAAAAAAAACTTATTACCCACACATTCTTTAAATAAAAAATAAAAATACACCAAATCATGTATACGAATCTGCTATAGATTTTGCTAGGCAATTTTTAGATTCGTGTTTAGAATAAATTATGTTTTAATTATATGACGCTAATAAGGCGTTTTGTGTAGGCATTATTTGAGCCTATCGCAGAATAATTAAATACCTACCTACTTATATTACAGTACATTAAAAAACTTATCCTGTGGTCTTACAGCCGTATGATCTTATACAGTGGTCGTGTTCTATTGTTGTTTTTTTATCATAGAGTATAATCTTCTACCTGTCTACCATATAATATAAAAACTTCTTAAATATTGTATCTAGGTAGGTTATTTAATATTATATTATTTTAAATATTTCACATTTACAAGTTTGTTTATCATATTACGTATACGATTATAACAATAAAATCGCCGCCATTGATGATTTCTTGACTCATTTAACTGCAAGTATGCAGACACACGTTTTATTTTTATATTACGTGTACATCGTCTACCATTATTGTAATATACCATGAATATTAAAGACATTGTAAGTTACTTCCGGTCTTTGCCATGCTGGTTCTATTTAAAAATTTAAAATAAATATTATAGGATGATGAATGGTTCGGCCATGTTTGGAGAAAGGATGGACAAGTAATAAAAGAAGTGTTAGTTATCAAAATAAGTAAAAAACGTCCAGTAGGAAGACCAAGGACCCGATGAGTGGACGTTATAGCTCAAGATATCAAAAACATAGAAGAAGAGTCATCTTTTGACGACGCATACGATAGAGAGAAATGGAGAGGTTTTGTGATGGCAGCGATGGCACTTAATGGGCCGGTAAGCTAAGGAAGAAGAAGGCAATGAATGCAGGTAACTTGGTAAGTATATATGCGTTTGTCATCATTTCCCATTCGTCTTGTATAGAATAATGTTATAAAATTTTATTATTTGATTTTTGATGAAAAAAAAAAATAGGTATATAAATTATACAAGGTGTTTATGTACTATGACAATTTTGTTTTTTAATCAGAGTGAAATTGAGGATTATTGATTATATATAATCAAATGTTCAAATTAAATAAGAAATCCTCCAAAAATCTAATATGAATTGATATATATGACTTGATTTTTGATTTTGTGATTTGTGGCGCTAAAGGACGTTTGATGATGCTAGAAAATCGAAAAATAGTGTGACACATTAATTTAGGGTAGAATTTCGCAAGAAATCGAATATTTATATTTATACACCGATCTGAATAAATCGAATAAAAAAGTAATTTAATTTTGTTATTTTTATTTTTTCGAAAATAACATAACTTTTTATAATAAATGTCAATATAAATTAAATATATAATATTTCAATGGGGGGGGGGGGAGACTTCACAATCAGCACATAATGATGTTAAAAAGTAGAGCAAGTTCTCGCCTTTTTTATTTTTTTTTATTTTTCATTCATGTATTGATTATAATTTATAGGTGAGGATGACAGTATTGTAACAAAACGATTAAATGAGATGTTACCTTATGGCAGTGATTTAAAAGTAAAAAAAATTGAATGTCGGAATCCCCTACTAAGGAATTATTGCACTAAACTGATGGCACACACAAAACGAACCGATTAACCTATAACTGTCAGAAAATGCATCTCTTTAAATATTATACATTTTCGTTCTGATATTACGAAAGCAATGGAATATTTGAATAACGATTCATCCATTCAACAAAAAGTTGCAGGTACTTTAATTATAACTATTATTATTAAATATTAAAAATTATATACATACCTATCCTAAAAACGGTAAAAATGTTTCGAAAATGTTATTACTACATTTTTGAGAATAATAAATAAATATAATATATACTAATCTTATATTAATAGGTATACATTGTTATTTTTCATAATATATAGGTATTTATTTATTTTTATACACGTATGAAAATTTTTTTTTAAATTAATTAATTTTATAAATATGTACGCGTAAATAATGTATTTTACATAATATATACATATTTTTATTATATAAAATATTATTTTATTTGCGTATTTATTTACGTAACTTATACTATTTCCCGTTCCCGTCCCGCTACAGTGTATGTGTGGACCTTAAGATTGGCCGTCACTATTGGTGACGATCTTTTTTTTTATGGAAGAACAAAAGACTCGAGTAGTTTTTTTTTTATTAAAACTCTATAAATAACGACATTATCGTTTATCAAAAGATTAATTTTTTTTTTCATTTTTAACACTAATTTATCTGTGTAGAGTGTACAGATTAAACTTTAAGGTTATAAGTATAAAAGTGCAGAGCAGAACATATATTTCCGTCAAAAATTGTAAGTAACATAGCTCTACACAACACTGACTACTGAGTAAAATAAACACCACAAATTAGATAATATTAAATATTTATAAGGACGCTACTCCCATATTTGCATGGACAATATAGAAAAATGCATGATATTTAAAATTAAAATTCTGTCTTTTTGTTTGTATGTAAAGTGGAAATACACATTACCAAATATAAAGATGATAATGGTTTCATTTTACCCCTGTGGATGGGAGTTAGAATACATCCACGGTAGTCCATGCCTGTCGTAAGAACCGACTAAAATAGTCCTAGGAGTGGGCAGCAGCGCTCCTAGTTCTAAGTGTAGATGAACAACGTTAGCTACACTTAGCTGTCAATCCCTAGAAATAGGGATTGCACTGCGATGTGGAAGGCAAGGGGAAACCACCACATTAACATCCCTAGTTAGGCAACTACTATTTTTGTCTTCTGAAATGGATTCTCGCAGTGTAAAAAATTTGTCCGGACGTAAAATAGCTCCCCGTT
>JAIPRL010002026.1:43669-67847 GCA_025469235.1 Pemphigus obesinymphae | reverse complement strand
CTAGGAATTCATTTGAGTAGTCTCCTCCAAAATTCACCTTGCATTTAGAGCCTTGTACGCACGTTTTGATCATTCTTATAAGCTTTTCTGGTATTCCTATCCGGGACATTACATTCCACAATTTATTCTCGCCACTGCATTGATACAATAAATTTAGAAAAAACTACCTTTCTGTTTTCTAACGATTCTACGCGAATTATATAAAATAAAATAATCGTAATATCTAACACGAAAAAAAAAAAAATTTTTAGTATTTTTTTTTATAGAATTTTTCTAAAATTTAAAAATATAAAATATAGTATCTTGGATTTTTAATTTTTTATCGTATAACATTCATTATTTGAAAAACTAGTCATTTTTTACGTACCTACGTATCGCAAGCCATTTGTATTGGAAAATCATTTATAATAGAATTATAACAAATTTGCAATATCATTTTAGATTTTTAAACATCTTAAACCTCGCTGTATCTGTCCATCTTTAAATATGTCCATCCGTCCGTGCTCCGGAAATTCAGCACGCTTGCAGAGTGGTCTTTACTAACTTATTTCAAAATATGAACTATATTTATTTATTTATTTAACGCCAAACGGCAATTCAAAAGAAATTATAATAGTGGAGTACATAAAATAGATTACATTTAGAAACAGTAATATAAATTATGATGAAATAATAACATTAATATATGAAATAACCTAAGTAATAATTAATTAACAATTAAACAGTAAAATATAAAATGTATAATAAAATTAAAAACTAAAAAAAAATTTTTTTTATTAACATAAATCAGTTATTACCAAAAAAAAAAATTATATTAAAAGTTTTTATTACCATAAAAAAAGTCAGCATCTACAAGGCGAGAGGCAAGAGTAGGAATGTTTAAGGAAGACCTAACAAATGAATAATTATAGGAGGGGTGATCAATCTTGAAAGTTGAAAAGCAGCGTATAACAGGAAGTGGTTTTACACTCTCTCAATACGTAGTTGGTTCTTAGCCAAATGCGGGTACCATACAACTATACCATACTCTAAAATACACCGAACCATAGAGAAATAAAGAGAATGAAGATAAGTGACGGGCGTGAAAAGACTAGTGCTGCGCTTTATGAAACCAAGAACTTTTAAGGCTTTACCAACAGTAATATTAATGTGTTGTTCAAAAGAAAGAGTAGGAGTAAGGAAGAACCCAAGGTCTTTGACACAGTGAACACGTTCAAGTATGGAACCATTAAGGGTGTAGGGATGGACAAAGAGGGTTCGTTTTCTAAAAAAGATATTAGATGGCACTTATTTAGATTGAGCGTAAGACCAATTCGTTGGGTTCAGAGACAAAAAGAGTCGAAATCAGATTGGAGTTGAAGACAGTCAGAGAGGGAGGTAATTTTAGAATACATTTTAATGTCATCAGCAAAAAGAAGAACTTTAGAGAAGAAAAGGTAACTGTTAATTGAGTTGATGTAAAGAATGAACAGAAGAAGACTAAGATGTCCACCTTGGGGAACTCCTGAAGGAGTTATGAATAGGTCGGAAGTAGCGCCATGAACTGTCACAAATTGCATTCTAGGACTTAGATAGGACTGGAGCCAGGAGAGTAAGGAGTTACCAATACCGAGTGATTCTAGTTCAGAAATAAGATGACTATGGATAACCGTGTCAAAGGATTTATTAAAGTTCACGGCGTCAAATTGATAAATAGACTCGAAAACTTTCTAAAATATAAATTGTGAGAGCCAGGCTGCAAGTGACAATAGATTTCCCAGGACGAAAACCATGCTGGTCATCTATTAAAATAGGGTTAAGATTTCTTTTGATAGAAGAGTATATAATAGATTCAAACAGTTTTGCAATATAAGACAAGATGGAAATAAGCCTGTAGTTAGAAATAAGAGAGGAGTTACCAGATTTAAAAACCAAGGTAACTGAACGGGTCTCCCATACTGCACGAAAAATACCCTCGTCCAGCGAGCTTCTAAAGAGCAGAAATAAAGGATACACAAATGAGTCTCGACAGTTAAAGAGCATACGTGCAGAAATGCAGGTATGCTGTTCGCAAGGACATTCCCTCTTCCTTTCTTTCTATCTCAGATCAACCGATCGAGCAAATATTTATTCAGTTTTCCCTCAAACACACAAATTTCATAGTAGGTGGCATCTATATTCCCCTACAATGCCCAATTTATTCCTATACTACTCACCTGGCTGCAGTAGATGAGCTAACCTAAGACTATCCTTTCCATTTGTTCAGGCCGGGAATATGCAATATTAATTCCAACGAGGCACCCCTCATTACCATTATCCATTTTCATGCCGTACCTATATTATAATATATCGTTGATACCACACACCCGTTTTTGTGTCGTTGTCGTCTGTTTTTAGTCCACCGTAAAGGATGTACCTACTTTATTTTCACGTACCTATATATTAGTCTGTATTTTTTATTAAATATTAATTCTTTTTCGTTAATCGACGAAGTATTAGTTCTCGCGAATCGCGTTATTTAATAAATATACGATTGATTCTAATAGCCTTTGTTGTGTCACAGAAACCGTGAATTTTTAATTGTGAAAATTAGCTCAAATAGCTATATTTTATATCTGTAAACGTTTAGTTACGTACCCATTTTATATTGTACCATTTGATTGACTCTAATAGTCAATAATATAATTTATTGTTATATTCATATACTAAAAATATGTTAGGCTCCAGCAGCCATACCTTGTGATCTTGCATAGAATATTATATATTATTATTTTTGTGTTTTGTGTTGTATAATATTATTTATTTAGGTAAGGTAGCGGCTGGCCAGTCTGCGCTCCACAAATTGTGAGTTTTATTATTTATTTATTTATATCATAGTTTTTGTGTGTGAATTATTAATCACACTAGGACATACCTATTGTTGCTGTTGAGCCAGAAGGGCTATTTATTTTTTTACTCTTTGTATCAAACAGGCAAATTTGTATTTATTCATTGTTTTTCTACATTTTTCTATGTTACTGTGATTTATTATCCTTGTATGTCTTTAATTGAATATTATACAGCAACATTAGTTACCAAAACTCGCCTTATTATTTAATATTTAATTTACTCCTTTTTCTATAGTTTATAAGTACGTAATAGGCGCGAGCGAAGTATTTTTGGTGTCCGGGCGCGCGTATTATCGCCTTACGCTTCCGGCCCGTACATCATTCATTCATTATATATCTGTGACGACTTCAATCTCCCTTACATTACTTGGGCTATTGATGCAAATAGGCTTTGCTATTATTCTTCTACCACCTCCCAATCTATCTATGTTCCTGAGACTTATTCTCTTCATGGTTTTTTCCAACTTAATAATTTTCCAAATGCTCACGGCTCTACTCTTGATCTGATATTTACCACTAGTAAATCTGCTACTGTAAATCTTGCTCTGGAATATGTAGTCCCAACTGACTCCTTACATCCTCCTTTGATTCTCTCTTTTAAGCTTGATTTATTTTCTCATTCCCCAACATCTTCTTCTTTCTTTAATTTCTTCAATGCTGATCTCTCTAAAATAACGTCATTTTTAACTCATTTAACTGGGAACGTACATTCCATCCCCTTAACATGGACACAACAATATAAACTTTTCATGATGCAATCTATATGTCAATTATTTCTTTTGTGCCTAAAGTCAGTTCCGGATCTAAGGGGGGCGAACCGGGGCACTTGCCCCGGGCGCCATTATGATGGGGCGAAAAATGTAAAAATATTTAAACTTTTGTCCCACTTTTGAAAACGGGATCCCATTGATCACTTAATTTTTAATGGAAATAGAAATTCACGAATGACATTTTTTTTTTTTTGCATATTAAAATTTAAAAAGGGGCGCTACAATTATTTTTGGCCCGGGTGACAAATTCTCTATATCCGGCACTGCCTAAAGTACACATTTATTACTCTACTTTCCCTCTCTAGTTCTCTAAAGAGTTAAAAACTGTTATTTACAACAAAAATAAAGCCCATGCCAAATATAAGTTATTCATATCCTTAACCGACTACCGTGCATTTTCGACTACGAGCCCACTATAAGTTTTTGTCCAAACAATGTTACAGAAAATTTATTTCGTGTACCGAATTTTACCTAACCTCTAACCCCCGTTCGTTTTGGTCCTTCGTCCGGAAAATCCGTAACACTCCTTCTATTCCCTCTAATGATGTCCTTGATGGTTCTACCAGTTTTTATTCCTCAGAAACCGCAGAGTTCTTCTCCAAATATTTCTTATCTATCTATTCCCCAACTACTTCCTCACTACTATTTTCTTCTACAAATGTCTCTATTCCTAACCATACTCTCCCAAATCGGGTCCTCTTTTCGATTGATGACGTTAGTCTTGTTCTTTATACTCTTTGTAGCGATTATTCCATAGGCCCGAATAGTATTCAAGGAGATTATCTGTTCCAATTAAGAGATGTCATTGCTTGGCCTCTCTACTTCCTGTTTAACAAATCTCTGGAGTCTGGTATTTTTCTCTCTCCACTTAAAATAGGCTCTATAAGTCCTATCTTTAAGTCCAGAAATCGAAGTAATATCATTAACTATCGTTCTATATCTATTCTACCACACCTATTAAAATTCCTTGAAAAACTTGTATATAATTCTATACGCGCCTCTATCAACCACATTATAATCGATGAACAACATGGTTTTCGCCCGAGTCGCTCTACCATCACATGTAATGCTATCCTAACTTCTTACATATATGATTCTTTTTGTGTTCATGGCCAAGTAGACACTATTTATACCGACTTCACTAAAGCTTTGGACCGTGTTGACCATTCCCTTTTTAAACTCTCAAAACTCCAGATCTCATGGGTTACGTTGGTGCCTGGTTACGTTCTTAACTTACTAACCGGTTCCTCTTTGTCTCGGTTCATGGATCTTCTTCTACTATATTCTCTCTAACTTCTTGTGTCTCCAGGGTGTTTTATTATCTCCTTTGCTCTTTTCTCTGTTTATAAATTCCGCCTTTTCTGTACTCCACAACGCCAAGTTCTTAATCTTTGCTGATGACATGAAATTATATCTACATATTAATACTATCTCAGACCGTCGCATCCTGCAAGACGATCTTCTCCGCTAAGTTGCTTGGGGCAAGTCACTCGGCCTCTTCATGAACACCCCTAAATGCGCTGTGTTCACGTTTAATCACTCACGCTCGAAATTCATTTTTCTTTATGAAATTAATAATATACATATCAAGCCCACCAGAGACTCAATTCGTGACATTGGCTTTACTCTCATCCGTAATCTTTCACCCGTTAAGTACATCTAATTAATATGTTGTCAAACTTTCCAACTTTTGGGTTTCATTCTTAGAACTTCCCATGATTTCCAGTTGACACCTTCCATCAAGTTAATTTACTGCACACTTGTGCACCCTATACTTGAATATGGATGCGTCCTCTGGGATTCGCCTACTGAATATGCAGGTATCATGCTTAAAAGGGTCCAGAGACGATTCTTACACACTCTTGCTGTGAGACTCAACATCCAACACCCTCCCCATGACTATTCTCCAGTTCAAGATCTCCTCAATTTTTCTAGTCTCTCTGACCACAGACATGCATATAATATATCTTTCCTCTCAAATATTCTCACAGGCAAAACGGATTCTCCTAGCCTCCATTCTCAAATTACCTTCAAAGTTGCCTCCCACTTCACTCGTTCTTCGGTGTCCTTTCATATTCCCTTCTCTCCTGCAAACTTCCTTGATAACTCCCAAATTATCCGGCTTATGTGCACTGCTAATTTTCACCCCTCTTTTAATTAAAAAGCTAGTTTCAGTGACTTTCAGCCAATTTTTTCTTTTTTAGTTCAGTCTTAGTCGTCGTTTAGTTCTAGTCTTTAAATTGATTGATGTTCTCATATTTTTGATCACGTCTCGTAATTGTATTTATAAATAAATCATTATACGTTGGTACTACCTACCCTTAATTACACTTGTTTTCCAGTATGATATATAAAATGTTATTTAGTAAAATTTGGTAATGACCAGTCAATCTTAGTTTAGTAGTAATATTTATTTATTATTATTAAATGTAAACATACAAACATGACTTATAAAATATGAAATAATTTGTCTCCAAAAGCAAGCTTGTATAGGAGACAAGAGTTCTGGTTTAAGTAACTATATAAAGAGAATAAAAACAATAAAAATAGCAACATCATGATTGGTACATCATAATAACATGAAAATTGAGAATAATTTATAAATTATATTAATGTTTAAACATATTGCAGGACAAATATTATATTTAAGATATCTTTTAAATATACTAAAATGAGTGAAACTATCAATATTAATATTCATTTTAATACATAGGCTAATACAAGTATTAAATGGGCTTCTCTTACAAAATTCAGTATAGCATTTATTAAATTTATAAATATATATTATTATTGTTTTTGCGTGTACTGTAGTTATGTCTAAAACTCATTTCATTCAAGTTTATTTATAGTATTGTCATAATATCAAATACTAATTAAACTAAATTTAACATCAAAACCGTTAACGTAAAAATAAATATAATAACATTAAACAAGAAAAAATAAAATAAATTACGTTTAAAATATTAATACCAATAAATGTAATTATTAAATAACGTTTGAAAAATTAATAACATCAAATATCAATAAAAAATAAAAAACGTTTAAATTTACAATAACGTTAAACGATTTAATTTTTTTTAGTATAAAGTTTATTTATTTGACCCATATAACTTGCACTGTAACTTCTGCAAAACTCCACTACAGTTTGACCATCTTTCGATGATTGTGCTGTAATAAAAAAAAATGTTGAATTTAAATTAATTGATATTATTAAATCGTAAGTATATTAAGGTTTTACAATAATTTTGTTGTTTTTTCTTTTTCGATTTTTTTTTTTATCTTTATATTTATAATTTGTATCAATAGAAATCTGTATTTCATAATATAAAATTTTTGAAAATCACGTATATCCATGTTGTTAAAATAGTTCGTATATTCAGATTTAAGTTAAGATTTTATTGCAATTCTGACTAATGAAATAACTCATAGGCATATTTATCCCCTATAATAAGTGTTATATTCTTTCAAAAAAATATTTGTGATAGGTACTTTACAAATTTAGTTACAAAAATTAAAATATGTAAGAGATTATAAAAAAGGTGATAATTTTATTTTAAATTCTAAATAGAGACAGGAAGCTATTTACAGCTATAAATATGGTTTTAAAATTATTTTAATTTTTTTCAATTTTTTTTTTTTAGTGTGAAAAGTTTTTGATCAAAAAACATCGTTAAATGTATACATGCCTTTATTTTCAGTAAACAATTTGCTCTAATTGGTAGGTACTTTCAAGAGGGAATTTTTAGATTTTTTAATAATCTCACGAAGAAAAACAATTCAAAACAGCAATAAAAACATCCACATTTCCTCGTAATTCCAAAAATAATATGACCAGAAATTTTAAATTTTCACAGAATATGAATTATACATAAATCCATAATATTTTCAAAAAAATTTATGAATTTTTTTGAAAATTACTTTATGACTATCATTAATTGTATAAACAACACTAAAGAAAAATTAATTTAGCATTGTAATTATTTGTAAATAACTATTTAACTTAAGGTTTGAATCATTCTGGATACATAACTGTCTAGTTCTGTACATATTAGTGTAAGTATGATTAATCCCAAAATACTGGCATATAACACTACATCGATAATATTAAATTAGATATAACATATTTTATGTTATTTTTATCATAAAAAATGATTTTATTATATATTATTCGAATCTAGACGTTTTGGAGTGGCTATTTCAGAGTGTCATTTCGGTATATAAACCATTTCAGCGTGACATTCATTTTTAATACAAATGTTTTAATCTTCTTATATTTTAATTTTAATATAGTTACTTTTATAATATATATAATTTAGTGCATTTATGATGAACTTAAGAGCGATATTCATAAGGTAGATACCTATATATAATTTAATTTTTAAAACGTTTAATACCGGTAAATAAAAACAATTTTGGCGATGTCGTTACAAAGATACCTGTATTTGAATATTCACACATCGGTTGTAACATTTGATGTATTTATAATTTTTTTTATTATAATAATATTTTATAATATAATTTATTTTAATATTATAAGGTTTTACATTATTAGATTTAAACAAATAATTGAGAATTTAAGCCATGACTGAAGCAGCCAAAATTGAAGCTAATTTTACTGTACACAAATGAAAAATGAGCACGTGAAACATTAGAACCGACATCAAGTGTCATAAATAAAAGTACGAGTGTACTTTCATAAGAAGCAAATGTAAATTTTAACATTTTCATAGAAATTATATGAATTTAAATATATTTTTTAAGTATGTTTAGTGTGCTTCGGTAGCAGACAGAGCACTAAAAAAGCAAAAAAATAAAAAATAAGAAATTGGATATTGAAAAGTAGGTATTTGGTATAAATTATAATTGTAAATGCCATTATTATTATTATTATTATTATTGTTATATATTATTATTTATTAATTAATAATTAAAATAAACTATTAGGAAATTTAAATAATTAGTTCTAAGTACTAACTAAAACAGTAAAATATATTAATAACGCTAAAATATGTATACTTCATGCCGAAATGGCTTCTACAACTTCTTTCACGCTGAAATTTCCTAGATATTCAAAATATTTAAATTAAATATCATATATATTATTTAACAATTTTTATTATATAAATGGTGAATAAGATGATATAATTTTTTTAAACACATTATTTTCAAAAATAAATTTAGGGAAAAATACAGAAACGGGCAAATACGTGGGAAGTGATTTAGAACTGATTTAGAAATGGTTTTGACCTCCTATCATACACATTTATCAGAAATAGTCAAGGCATGATAGAACAACTTCCTTCTTTTTTTGTGTCGAAAAAAAATTACAATCTAAAAGGGATACTACATATTTTTGGGCGTCCTTTCCCGTACATGACTTCATCTTTAGTGCTCAAGTGTATTACTTACAAGTGTATACATAGTATTTATGAACGCCCTTTTCTATAAATAGCCTTTTAAAAATACCCATTTAAAACATTTTATTTCCTCAATTTTATCGTTATAATATACCAAAATAATACACTTTGTCTAAAATCTTTAAATGCCTATAAAAAAAACAAACTAGTGACGAACGTTTTTTTTTTTTTTTTTTTTAATATATTTATAATAAAATAGTTTTAACATGCAATCTAGAACTACTTAAAAATAATTAATGAAACTGACGCTATTTATTTTTTTTTAATTTTTAAATAAGACCTATTTATTAATTTGTTTATTCAAATATTTCAATCAATATTATTTTACTTGTAAATCTATAGAATATAGTTCAGGTTTTAATGGGAGAAAATATATAAAATATATTATATGATATTGTCTTTTAGGGAACCTCTACTAGGTCAACTTTACCCATACTTTATAATTTTTATAATTATATACTCAGTATTTAAGGATTTCTGGATGAATAATATATAACAAAATTAAAATTTAACACTGAAAATATTTTAAAAGTAATTTAAAAATATGCTTATTGTTGTGTAATCACTAAACATGATATTTGTATATAAATAAATACGCGTTTTCGTATTTCAAAAAGTATCTATTGTATAATTATCATAACTGGTTACCTAATAATTTTTATACCAAAAGAAAGATCAGAATTTAAACTATAGTCGCAAACACTAATAAAAGAAATGAGTCGCGATTGTTATTGTACTCACCGCTACCCTTTTCCCAAAGTTCTTTCATAAACATTGTCGTATTACTCGTATTATATTACTGCTTTTTAAATTATTTGTTTTTACTAAATTTAGAGCGGAGATTGTTGGACTTATACTGACGTAATTACTTATATACTGACCAAATATTAACTGTAGCTCTATATAAAATGTTCAAAACTTATTAAACATTTTCGATAATTTATAAAAATATTCAATTTGGGTAAATGCATGTTGTTGGTAAGAGGGGGAGAGGAAGACCGAAAAAGAGATGGGGGGATGTGATGGCGAGTGATGTGAAGAAGGTGGGAGTAAGTGAAGAAGATGCGGGAGATAGAGTGGAAAGTGGAAGTGTAGAACCAAGGTGGCCGACCCCAAATAGTTGGGAGAGAAGGCGAAGGATAAGAAGAAGATTCAATTTGGGGTTTTACTTATAGGCAGGTCGTAGGTACACATTTTCAGGTAGGTGTTTCGAGTGAAAAGCTATTTGATAAAAAAAACATTTGTATTTAGTTGTTACTTTAAACAGGTTATTTATCGATATTGTGAGTCGTTTTTTCAAGTGAAAGAATCACCAAGTATTGTTCATAATCGTTTTATGGAAAGAAATGATTGATAATTGCTTTCAATTTTGTTTGTATATAACATGTAAACTATAGAACCGTATGTAGTACACTTTCCAAACTTGTTCGTAATTAATATATAATTAATACTATTATGATACCTACGCGGAAATTTGTAATTTGTAATTCGAAAGTTATACCGGAACAAATACACTTTACCGGGCGCCTTTTTTTTCAATTTTTTTTATGCCGTTTTATAGTATTCTTTATGCTGATTTCAAATCTATAATCAGAAATCCGCGGACTCAAGTAGTTAAAAAGTTACAGCTATTTGAAGTTTGTTGTTTTATCAAACACCGCTTATTTAACGCTGCATTTTCGTATCAAAAGTGTGGTTTTTAACGAATTAACCGATATACACGTTATTATATAATATTATATATTTTTTTGACACCCATATAAAATCGTGTGTTTTAAAGCTTAGTGAAGTTCAGTTTCGTCACAAATAACTTAATTTTTAGTTTTTTTTTCTTTTAATATACTTGTGACCTATAACCTAACGGGTGAACGTTGAAATAGCTGTAACTTTTTGACTACTTGAGTCCGCGGATTTCTGATTGCAGATTTGAAATCAGCGTAAAAAATACTATAAAACAGCATAAAAAAAAATCGAAAAAAAAAATGCGCCCGGTAAAGTGTATTTATACCGTTATACCTACTTCAAAATAATATGATTAGTGTAATATGATACTCACACATTAAATTATTACCTACAGACAAGCGTGCTTGCAAACTTTATTATTTCTTATCCGATAAGATGCGCACACACTGCCGTGCTGACGGTTGGGTTTATGGTGGCGGTAAACTGTAACACATGTATTTCATACTACGAAAGCACACTGCCCAGGTTAAAATCTGCGGAGTATCTTACGGTAAAATAACGCCACTGTAAATTTCTGCATGACCAGTTTTACCGCCGCGGTGGCCGTACACGATATACGATATACATTTACTACATTTTTTTTTTTTTTTTTTTTTTTTATAGTATATAATATAATATTCGAGTATACGAATATACAGTAAGTCCTATTAAAACATTCTTCCAGTTTTAAATATAATTATATACATACATGTTATATTTAGTAATTGTAATAATTTTAACCTACCTATTATTATTTAAATATTACATTAATATAATATTTAATTCAATTTAATTCGTATTATTACTTATTTGTGTCGATTGTTCATAAAATATATATCATTAATAACTGGGAGGTTGTTCTGGAAATGTGATAACACTGAAATGTGAGACATTGAATGAAATGAGATAAAAAATACATACTTTTATGATTTAGAGTGATAATGCTGTGAATTGGTTGACAAGAATTTTCGCAGAAATCTGGGTGTTTTGGAAAAATGAGACGAGTGAGTGAAATGAATTACATTAATGAGATCAATGAAATTAATGATATTTTACTAAAATAACTACAAAAACGACTACAAAATCTCACAAAAAAATAGGTCCCGAGATATGCATCTATTTTTATATTTTTAAACCTTTTTTACGTTATTGAATACTGAATAGACAGTAGGTACCTTGGAACATATATTTTGTGATTATATTTTTAAACCTAATACCTACCAATGCCCTTACATAAAGTTATAATATAGGTAATTACTAATATTTCTTAAATTACATTGATGTTCCGAGACACAGAAGAGTCTACCAACAGTTAAGGTAAGTTATAAATACCTAAAGATTAGCATGCTTTATTATATCAATGTATAGGTACTATGAAATATATAAATATGTATGTTCTAAATTGTTTTAGAACTGCTGAAAATCCGTTTTTAATTAGTGACTATGATTTTAAGAAGCTGTTTAGATTTTCTAAAGTTTGTGTATAGTATATAGTAAATAAAGTTCGACCATTTATGACCAACCCGAAACGAAAATCAAGTCTCTCATTTGAGAGAAGAGTTAGTAAAATCAAATAAACCACAGAATAGTATAATCACAAAATATATACATACCAGTGATAATAATTGATACCCAAGACTGATAAAGGAAATATTTGTGAGATATGTGAGATCTAATGAATTTAACGAAATGTAAATAAATAGTGAATTTGTGAAACGAAAATCGATTTCAACCACAACCACCCAGAAATTAATGAGTGAGATGTATCTGTTGAGACTGTTCATTTTTTCAGAACAACCTCGCATGTTATAAAATAGGTATTCCATGAAGAAATAAATATTTATTTTTACTATTTTCAATCATTTACAGTTTAGCGGCACTGAAGTTCTTCGGCATTGACAGCTGCCGGTATTATTGATTTGTTTTTCCTAATTCATTTTTTTAAATTTCAAATATTCTTCTAATCACGATGTCCTTTTCAAAAAAAGACAGGCAGTGTGTGCGGACTTTTATAACCTACAGGAAAGCCAATTGTCAAATATCGTTAAGACATTTACCTGTGTACATTAATAAAGAAAAACTGAAAATGTGCAGGAATGCTATGAAGTAGTGGTTTGGATTATTATGCGCTGTGTCGTTTCCGCTTAGGTTTCTACGATTTGTGTGTGAGTTTTAATTAATTCGTAATATTATATAATGTTGAGGTAGGTAGGTCTCACGTTAGATCCATTATTTTCCTTCAAGTGCCATATTAGACGAGTACCGAAATGTAGCTATCAATGTAGGTATTTAATTTACAATAATGTACAAATAGATTTTAATAGGTTATAAAAAATATCATGTCCGTCACTGAATATCATATTACTATATTAATAAATATAATATGCAGCATATGTGATATATAAATATAGAATAAATATCTTAAATCGTTAAAAATGAAAATTTTAAAAAGATGAATATTCACAGAGAAAATTAGGTGAGCGGGAAAAAAAATCTGTTCTCAAACATGTGATATTTTTATCATTTAAAATTTAAAGTAAATATTCTGGTGGTAAATTCTTAGAAAATAATCCGTAATTCCATATTGTTTACTTTTCATTATGTGTTTATGAACGAGTCGAAAATATTACCACAATAAAGTAGGTACTTTCATTATAACAATTGCTATCGAAAAATTGGTACGCTCGTAGCGATTGTATTAAATTTTCAAAAAGTTGTTCTAGGAAGAAAAAAACTAAATACCAATATAAAAATGAAATAATTTTTTTAAATCCATTAGCTTTGTATAGCTTCTCTTAGAATTTAAAATTACACCCCTCCTTTATACTTTTTCTTCTTAATCCTTATTAACGCGCATGCAGTATTAAGGTGAGAACAATTAATATAAACTATCTAAATTGGTTGAAAATTTAATTTGAAAAAATAATTATGAACTTTTGTTATAAACAGTATTATAAATATTTCATAATAAGTTAGGAAAATGAATAAAAACTCAACAATTAATATTTAAATTTAAGTAAAATTCATAAAAAATAGAATTATTTTTTACTATGTGCGTATTCATGTTAATGTATTTATTTACTATTTAGAAGTTAAATAAAGTGACTATTAAGCATCAAACCTGCTTTAAATATAATTTTCCCATATTCTTTACCATGCCCTAAATCATAATATACAATAATTTATATTAGTAAAATTGTAATATTATAAATATGTGTGATATAAAATAATAGGTATTAACTTCTAAATTACGATTGTCATATATATTGTAATGATAACATAGCTGATGGACAATAATTTTAAGGTTAAGTCGTTCTTCGGAAGGTGAGAGAAATTTTGGCAAGTCAGAAAAAACCGGGAATATTTGCAGTATGTTTATCATAAGACTTTTTTATTTTTTAAAAAACCTTTATGAAATCATTTGTTTTTCCTAACGATATTGTGTACAATTTACAAGAAATAAACTTAATTTGATTTATTAGATAATACACAAAGTAATGCTTACATGTTTTGGGATCTTCAGTGGTACCTAAAAATGTATAGGTAAATAAAAATATTATTAATATTAGGTATATATTAAATAGGGTAGCGTGATATGCTGTATGCATATCTTAAACAAGTTAAATAAATATCGTATCAGACATTTATTTATTTATTATTATTTGCAGTTTTTAAATTTGGGAAATCGTTAAAAATGATCAGCTTAAAATTTAAGTCTGTATTATAACCTCACGAATAAATTTTCTGATTACAATTTTTCTCGAAATAAATGGCAATCATATTTTGAATTCGGATTAGCCATGAGAAGTTGTGTATCTTATGTAATAGTAATATGCTCAATACTGAACTTCAGTGAATGTGTTTATTCAAATCAAACGATCTCCCATATTGTTTTTAATACCTATAAATATAACGGAATAAGAAGAATTTGATCAGTGCTTCTCCAAATATCGTATAATAGGTTACTCATCTAGTTCTCAAACTATAATATTGTTATTTTTCATCCTACTATTTAACTATGATTTATTAAAGATAGATTTTAGAAATGTTTAATAAGATATGCATTCTATTATTTTAAAATTTCTATTTCATTATAAATTATTATTATTTATGGGACTTATACTGATCTTCTATTATTAAATGTCCAACAAATAAATAAAAATTTAAATGTATACAGGTGATATTACATCATTAATATTATTAATCATAATAAAATAATTAGAATACAGTACGTACGTGTTCGACTAGTAGAAGCTAAAATTATACATAATATAATTGTATCATAAAATATATAATACTTTTTTTTAATAATATAGTATGTTTCATCATGATATATTGTCGTATTAAATTTTCGGCATAGTACAAAAATTTTTAAATATGTAATTAATAATGTCATATTTTTTGAATCCTTGCGTTATTGTCATGATAATATAATAACATTTAGACAATTACGTTTATTTTTAAAATTATAACAAATAAACTAGGAGAAACTTCATTTTTCAAAAAAATTATTATTTTTTCAATACAATTTGCATAAAGTAAAAAATATTCTTCTATAAATAAATTCATATTGTGAATTTCGTTATTAATAATGTAGTGCAAAAAAATTCTTGTCATTACATTTACTTTTAAAGAAAAAGTACTTTTTTGAATTTTTTTTTTCATTTTAATTTTCTTCTCCTTCGCTCTTTCTCACGACTATTTGAAGCCAGCCACCTTAGTACTTCATTTCCATTTAACCCCATCTTCAAATCCCCTTAACTTACACCCGCCTACCACATACAATCACATCAACCCTACCCACTTAATTTTCCATCATCCTCTTACTTTTTTCCTTTCAATACCATTAACGTACATTTCTTTACCTAACCCAGGTAGAAAATGTGTACCTAATGATATTAATACTATATATTTTATTCTTTATATTTGTTCTTCTATAGGAGCCATTCCTACATAAGAGGTAGTCTTATGTAGGTACTAACTTCTTATCTTCTTTAGTCTTTCTACTCATTTCCACTCATTTCATTATAAGTTATAAGTTAATATATCTTAAGTACATAAATTAAAATTAACTTACCATTTATTATTATTGCATCAGCAGGGAATGTATCGTATTCTAACTGCTCTGTTAATTATTAATTTTTTGTGTTATTATTCAATGTATGGTTTATAATAATTTTTGTATTGTAAATATATACATTCGTATATAATATATTTATCAGTATTATAATCGTAAAATGTTATATAATATATCCAATTTATTAACCATAAAATCTCATATGCTCACTCAATTTACCAGTCGGCTATAGATTATATGCTATATACCTACTATAGTCTCTATGCATAACGCTTATAGCCACTATTTTTGTAATTATGAAAGACTCTACCAGTAGATGTCTATCCTGTACATTGAAAGTTTTAGCTTTTATACAGAAATGTAGATTTTATTCAAAATATTAAGTAATTCTTTACACGAACGTATTTTACCATACTTATTTATAGATACTTAATAAATTTCGGGCCCTACGGTATTTTTTAATAAGAATTAAATTCCTTTATATTTTTTCTAAACTCTCTAAATTATCTAAAGTAATCTTTTTTTATAATACGTCCAATAAGAAAATTATTTGGATAACTAGGTAGTTTTTTTAATCTATTCCTCATATATAATTAAGAATTAACTTAATTTAATTATTGTCCAAATTTATGTTGTTTGTATTAAATATTACTTCAGGCAAGTTGAATATTATAATATTTTTTGCATTGGACTAAAAATTCATTAATAATATTTATTTCAGAAATCATAAGATTTAAATTTATCAAATGTTTTGAATTTGTCTTCAAGTAGTGTAATTCGGCTATTTAATTGGGAATTTTCGGTAGATAATTTATTTATGTGTTCCATAATGTCTTCAATTTTTTATTAAATTTCTTTAAAAATCTTCCTTGATCATTAACTAAATTTATTAATTTATTTTGAGAAGACTTTAATTAATTTAATGTTTTGTTAATTTCTATAAGTTGATTTTCCATAAATATTATATAATTTATAGATATTGTAAAATGAACGTAAAATATTAATAATTAGACGGTACGATAAGCGAGCAGAATCACAAAATACACAACATACATATTCAACTCCTAATCATCAACTATTGCATTAAAAAAAATGTATATTAACTTATCTATTTATGTTTAAATTGCTTTGAACCTAACAAATTATTTGTGAACTCAAAAAACTACCTCGATATATTATATTAAATTATTAGTTGAAACGATTTAACCTATTGGGAGGTTTTGTGCATAATAACATAAAGAGGAATAATGATTACTAATATAACATACATAAACTAATCTACAACAACTTTAATCTCACATCTATAATGTCTATCTCTGCTACTAAACCAAGACCACTAAAACTATATTTTTCGGATTAACAAGATGTTTTCGATATATTTTATTATTATTATTTTAATTAAAAATAATTTAAAATCAAATCTTACATGGAAAAACATTCGCGTCTCTTCTGACCAAACTAACCAACAATGAAACTACATGTCACAAATTCTCTAGGAACTTCTCCGCCGCAGATCAGAAGGAGAATTAGATCTTATTATAAAATATATGATAAGGGGGAGTTTTATTAGCTATTAATGATAAATCTGTTTCGTCAGCCCTTGATCTTGATGTGAAACCTTTAGAATTATATTACGTTTATATTATAATTAATAATACTAATAATGTAATTATTAAATGTGTATATTTTCCACATAATTCTCTTTCTTTTTATATATCGATTATTTTATTATTACTGATAACTTAATTTCTTCTTACCCTTATGACATTTTATTGCTTTTCGGAAATTTTAATCTTTAAAAATTAAACAATGCTACATTCAATGTAAATATAAACCTATCTTCGCCTGAAACTAACTATCTATAATGGCTCTATGCTTGACTTCATATTATCTAACTTGTCTTCTCATTTAATATCCTTAAACAATGATACAATCGTTCCTATTGATAGTTATCACCCTGCCTTAAATATCTTTTATACTCATACTTATATTCTCTCCTCTCTATTGTATTCTGAAATGGCATATGATTGGTCTAAATGTTATAATCCTATTTTAACATACCTCGAATCAATTAATTGTGCTGAATAATTTTTACTTAGCAATGATGTTTCCATTCTCATCAATGAATTTTACTCTAAACTATGCTATGTTATAAATTCTTGTATTCCAATAAGAAGTTATACTAAATCTTTATTTTCTCCTTTGTTTTCTAAAGAACTAATAAATTTAATTGAACTAAAAATTAAATTTTACACTATTTTTAAGATGTCTAACTCTAATAGTGACTATCTACAATTTTCTTCCACGCATTCACAATGTAAAACCTTATGTAAATTAGATTACTCCCGATACCTAAATAACATGCAACATTCCCTCAAATACCAACCTAAAAAGTGTTGGTTTTTTATAAAAAAAAAACCTTAAACCATCAACCGGTTTACTAAACAGCATGTATGTTTACACCAATGGAGCGTTTTGATAAAGTTATTATTGAAGTGTGTGATAGTGTCGGACGTGTAATCGTTCGGTGACCGTCTAATCATCACCCTCATACCATCTGCTTTACCTGTGCTTTTACCGAGTGGTCCACCGACCATTCATTAAGATAATGCTCATTAATTGCGATATAGGCGTCACAACTTTGTTTTTACATGCATGTGCATAGTAACTGCACTAGTATAAATAGGTACCTATTTATCGCACGGTGTTCATTTTCCATTCAGTCAGTCGACTCGATATTGTGGCCCATCACATAGTTTATGTACATTCACACAATATCCATCTTATGCCTCATTGCCAGTCACCATATTATTAGTCGCCATTCATCTTCATTGGATTCATCCGTTCACCAAGTGACGTGAGTCAACCATTAAATTAATAAACTATAAAATAAATAAACCATTAAACTATAAAATTCCAATTTGTGTGTATATAATTTCTTTATGAAAATATTATCCATAATTTTTATCAAGCATTTATCCTTTTTTTTTTTCTAAATTTATATACGGTGTGGCGAACTTCTGGACATGCATGTTATTCGGTGTGGTCCCCAAACAATATATTTTAACCACGATTTTACAGAAAATCTCCAAGAAATTGTAAATTTATTCAGTCAATATTTTTCTTCTATATATAAAAATAAAGCTAATTCTAACAACACCTTTACATCTCAAGTAATTGAATCTTTCCATTCTTTTAATGATCTTCATATTAAGCTCGTTGATGTTTTCCATGAGTTAGAGACCCTGTGTTATAAGACAGTCTTACCTAGGCCTGATGGCTTTTCTCCTATATTTTTATTTAATCATAGATTTATTTTTGTTCCTCCCCCCCCATTACGTATAGTTTCAACGCTTCTCTACAAAATTGATCATTCTGTTACCCACGGAAATTTACTTTTGTTAGTCCTGTTTTTGAAAAAAAAGAAAGTAGATCCTTAGTTTAAAATTATCGCCCTATATCAATAATTTCAATTTTCCCGAAAATACTTTCTAAAATTATTATCTTTAATGGTACAACTTTTTTTAAGAATATTTTAGTACACCAACAACATGGTTTTTGCAGTAATAAATAATCTGTTAACAACCTAATAACATCATTTATTAAACTATTTAAAAATCATTAGCAAACCGATGTTATATACACTAACTGTGAAATAGTTTTCGATAGAGTGAACCACGAACTTTTAATTCATAAAATTACCAAAATTGGCTTTTAATATCCTTTTTTATTATGGCTCGAGTCATTTTTATCATTTTTATTTAAAAATTTTACATCATCCCCTATATCTGTTACTTTTAGAGTTCTTCAAGGTGATCACCTTTCTCCTCTTTAGTTTATTCATCAATGATGTTATTTTTTCTTTTACTAATTCACACATTACGCTTTTTGCCGATGACGTAAAAATCTTCAAATTTATTCCGTCTATTGAAGATATTATACTCCTAAAAAATGATTTAAATAGTTTTAACGAATGGTGCACATTAAACGATCTATTCTTAAATGTTAATAAATGTAAAATTTTCTCAAAGTCAAAAAAAAAAATACCTAAAGCAATTAAATATAATTACTGTATATCAAATATTAATCTACTCCGTTCCTCTCTAACCGAAGATTTAGGTATACTGTTCGATTCTAAACTACTTTTCAACTCTCATATATTAGCAATTTAAAATAAAGCACTATTTGTTTTTAATATGATTAAACTTAATTGTTTCGAAATCAACAACCCCTTCATTTTCAAATGCTTTTATACCTCTCTCATCCACTCTTTATTTAAATATGGGCCATTAATTTGGGTTATAATAACATTGGGCACAGTAAACAACTTGAAAGAATCCAAAATAAAGTCCTTCACTTTATATGTTATGAATCTATCATATTTAGAACCCCCTACTCTGTTTAGAGTCTTAAGCTTTTAATTTTAAACAATTGTATTATTTACTTATGAGTACAATATATATATTTAAAATATTTCAAGTTTACTTACCAATGCATATATCATCTGTAAACGTTGTAGATACATGTCAAATCAAAACTTCAATAATATCGTCATTTATATATCAAATACATGCATTCAATAAACATAAGTTTCACTGTATATATATTTTAGTGATTAATTAATGTGACTAAATTTTTTTAAAAAGGAACATTTCTAATTTTAACTAGGTATTTATTAAAATGATAAATTTTGTGTTATTTTAGGTTTTCAAAATTGAAATTGTAATACTGGGTTGATTTATATATGGAATCATTAGTTTAAAATTTAATACAACTACCTTAAGTACCCTATTCAGTCATATTCAGATAAGTGTATGAGTTGGAAGTTATAAATTTACTCTAACATTTATTGACAATCAAATGCAAATTTGATTACACTAGTTTTATTTAATAAATTACTGAATTATTGTGACGTGATAAATAATACATATATTATTGTACATAATATATAGGTATATACATTATACATATTATGTAGTATGGAAAAATTATCCATTCTAACGTTACAATAATTTTTAGTCGATGATCATTCATATTTTCTACTACCCAAATATGGTCCAGAATAATATCTATACACTATATATAATTAATAATTGCTCGGTAATTACTAGTCAATACATAAAATATATAAATGTATATAAAAATTATTATTATAAGTATTAAATATTGTTGTTAAATTGGTAGTAATTTTAAACAATTATAATTATTTTTGCTTGACTAATGAAATTTCTATTACTGATTTTATTAGTTTAATAAAACTGATATTTTACAAAAAGATAGCAATCAGCGCTTTTAGCACATTTTTATTTTAATTCATATTTGTTTGTCAGAAAGAATTTTATTTTTAAAAAATATATCTGATATTATTTTATTATTTATTATATTTATAGCTATTTATTGAAATAAGAAATTTCACATCTGTAGCCCGATAGATTTATATTTTCGTTTTTAATTTTGTATAATTTTCATTGTAATATTATTAGTAAGTAACATAGTATTGACTTCATTGCACAAGTCCATGTAATTTTTACCTATTTCAAAAAGATGTTTGACACCGTTGATTATAATCTAATTATAAATGATCTCAATTTACTTGGTGTAGTTAATCCTCCTTTTATTTAGTAGTGCATACTTATATATATATGAAAATCTATCTGGAAATGTACGATAACCATAGACATCATATTTATTAATGTAAATTGAATATATTTTCCTCTTGAGTACAGCTGTTAGGCCTTATATTGAATTTAAGTAAACGCCTTAAGTAAATGACTTTTTCTAGACATCATACTAGGAGTACTCCTATACTCCACAATTACTTTCATGATGATAATCCTCTAATGAATATTAATTTTCAATTATCTTGGATTCCATTTTTCACCCTCCCTGAATTATTAACATCATATAAATATCACTGCAGCAAGGCATATGGTAATGATTTGTTCCACTATTTATATTGTTTTCACGCAGTCCATTTTATTCTGGTTGAATTCAATTAAATCAGAGATCAGTATTTATTATCTTATTAGTATAGACCTAATTCAAAATATTGTCAAGAATATAACATATATAATACTATAATATATATATAATAATTTTATTTAATCAAATATATATTATTTAAGAAAAATTACTTACAAATAAGTTCAACTTTTACAGTGGCTAGATTAACATTAACAAAATAGTTATAATTATCATTTGTATATAGATATTATATATCGCCATTTATTATCTAGCACAATTATATGATACTAATATTAATATCATGTTTTTAATTTTGTTTTATATTATTATTGCAATAAAACAAACTAGATTATAAGATACAAATAAATAAACATTTAGTGTATAGATTTTGTACAACGATATAACGTAATTAATATAACACCACACCCTCGGAAATTTAAGAAGTTATACCTAAATAATTATAATTTTCAATTTATAATAAATATGAATTAACTAATCCATTGATATTAAATCTTTTTTTTTATTGTAATTTTATTAAATTTATTTTTATTTTTACAGTCATGAAGTATTTATTTCTATTTTAAATCTTTAAACTTTAAATTTTAACACTTCTTTAAACGATTATACTTTTTATTGTAAATATGAACGTAAATATAATAAATACATAAATCATTTGAAAAAGTGTATACAAAACTTGATTTTTATATCAGACATAATAAGACACGTATTTTATTATTATTATAGACAATATTTCAATTAAATAATTACTTAGAAAAACTGAATAAATTCATTCAGATTTTCTTAAGTAATTTCTATTCAATTTTATAAAATATATAATGGACAAAATAGAAATAATAATTACAAATAGGTACTTAGGTATATGATTTTCTTCAAATAAAATTATAATTTAAATTTATTTTACAGGTGTATTATTATACATATATTTTGTGAGTATAAATATTTTAAATAAGTCAGACATTTTTTATTAGACAATTAATAGGTAGGTACGTAGAAATAGTAACTCATAAATTAATTGCACCAAAATAAAATTTGTCTGCAATGAACACAGTAGGTAAGGCTAACAATAACAATACATGGTAATATTTTCTAATGGTAGTCATGTACCTTCTCCTATCGTCCTATGACCTATGAACTCGATACAGGTAGATATATATTATAAGCAGATCACTCAAATATCGATAGGTTATGATTTTTCTTTTTAAATATCTTGATTATATAGTTACATTTTTACGGAATACAAACCACAAATTATTATTAATTCATAGACGCACAGTGTTAACTTCGGTCCGTACTAATCTGCCTATAATAATATAATATCTTGTCCAAAAACCCAAAAGGATAATGGACCTGCTCTGTTCAATAAAATTAATTGGTAAACAATTTTGCCTAAATCAACAATTATCTAGTAATTAAGAAAAAATTATTTGTTAATTTTCTATCTATAAAAATGTTTGTTATCATTGGTAGCGTAATTTTTCACCTATGTAAACTACTGAATAGAAAAATCAAAAAATGACATGTTAACAGTACTATCTACTGAGTAATTTAGCCAGCAATAACATTCTTTTTAAAAGTACTCCTACTTGACTCCTTCTTCCCTAAATGTTGGTATAAAAATAATATATCTAATATTTATATTATATAGGACCAATGGCTGAATTGCGCGATCTAATTCTTAATATCGTCATTAATGTCAAAATACAAAAGTTACATATATTAACAAAATATTTTTTTTCTAATATAGCACGGGATATAAAATTTGGTATTTATTTAATATTTTATTTTCAATCAAATATAAATTATTTTAAAAAGATTACTTACACCATGTCTTACTATTGTCTATATTCACATCAACAAAAAAGTATTTATGTATAGGTGTAATACATAGAGAATTGTAATATAATAATATTATCGTAATTTTGAAATAAACGAACCAGATACAATAAAATTGAACAACAATGCACCAAATTCAAATAATATACCCAACATAAATTGAAATAAACCGCCCATATTTTATTCAAAAATCCCGCGTTTATAACGCGACGTTGTCAGTTGATTATATTAAAACTACAATATTCGATTTTAACGTGCCACGTATACGGTATTACCATAGATTAATTACATATAGATAGGCCACGTCAATGGGCAAATTGGAAACCGAAAATTAGTTCTAAATAAAATTCAATAGATAGCGTAAGTTTTTTCGTAATACCAAAATGATGGGTTGACTACTGTTTAAACAAGTTTAAATACTAAAAATAGAATCAGTTGATATCGAGATCTAGATATACGGGCGTTCCCGGGTCGCGCTCAAACAATATAAAATATATTATGATATTT
>JAIPRL010002026.1:0-43569 GCA_025469235.1 Pemphigus obesinymphae | reverse complement strand
ACCACTACTTTTCTTACATCTATTAGAATTTTGGAACATACAATATTTATGGAGGGGATCTTTAGACTCTATGGATACCGACAAAATTCAAGATATTCAAAATTTCAGAGAACCACGTAATAAAAAGAAAACAAAACAGTATATTGGTTTTATACATTTTATAGAAAGTAAAGGAATACGAGGGATCTCTGAAATAATTAACCGTATCAAACAAACTAATTAATGATGATTAATCTTGGGAATAGTCAGAGAAACAAAGGAAGGTATATTATTAATATATATTATGTAAACAAATAATTCTGAAACAAATATTGATTCGAATCCAAACTTCTCAAAAGTATTCTATAGAATTCGATTGCGACCGGATTATATCAAATAGGAAAAATATTTGGCATCATGGTACGATGGAGTTCACCACCCAAACGTTGTCTGAAAAGATAAATGACCACTGAAATCGAGTATTTAACTATAGTATTCACTTGTATGAAGTTGTCGAAACTTATATATTATGGCATGAAACGGTGGTTTCCATTGATCACCAGGCGTAAACATTCTTACGGTGTAAATTGTTAAAAGGAAGGTTGACGTGAAGCCAGTAGTGGATTATCGCGTTACAGAAATACCGCCATCAAACACGTCCACCGAAGAAAAACATATAGGTGCTGATATGCTTTTTAGATATCCGACTTACGAAATTAATGAAACGCCGTGTCAAACCTAGAACAATGTACTGATTGGTTGTTAAAATATTGACATTCCGTTGGCAAAATAAACTATTGTTATAATTCTTTCTAATTCCGTTAATAGTGATACAAGTGACTATAGACATTTTCACAAATACATATACCTATAAAATCAAATTATTAAATGTGAACATTTTTCCCTAATATTGATTTACATATATCAATTTAAAATATTCAGTTTTATAAGTCATAAATGGGTTGATTTATGGTTTTTAGATCTGAAAATTCGATACAAGGTCAGTCGTAAAATACTAAATTATATTCGTATTTAAATAATACTATTATTATTATGACCAACGAGGTCATAATTTTGTATTATGGTCATTTAAAATTTTGAAAAAAAATGTATTATTTCAATATAATTTGTCGATAAAATAGTCGCGGGAAATCAATTTTGATCACAATATTTAAATTTTTTAAGAATTTTTTTTTGAATGATTTGAGTTAACACCTAATAAAAATTTTAGTATTATAATGACGTTATAACATTCTATAGGTTTTGTTTCTAATTTTTGGCCATTTATAGAAATAATATATTTTTAGTTATTTAGGTTAGATATATTTAGAGTTTAACCGTACACTGGATTTGAATAAAATCCTAGTTTCTAATATTATATACTGAATATATTAGATATATATATATTATATATATTAATCATTGCTTTTAATTTCAGTATATTCACTGTCAGTATAATACCCAGAGCTGTAACAACGGTATGGCGAAAGTGGCCCAGGTCAAGGACGCAACTGAAAAAGGGCGCAATAATGAAGGATATCAATAAAATCAATACTATATTTTTTGTTTATTTACGTTTTTAAGAAATCATTTTGTCGGCAAGGACGGATATACGATTATTACATTGCCAAGAATGACAATGAACATTAGTATGGTTCTGATAATACCAACGATCGAAATTCATTCATCCTCTGCTACCTAGTTTTATACAGTTTAATTTTTATACATGTTGAAAGAAGAAAGATTATATTTTAATATAATTTAATGTTATTGTTTGTTAAATGATAATTATTTATTTAATTTATTATTTTAGAGGAACATTATAGGTAATTATACTGTTAAAGCAATTTATAATTATATAGATATAAAAATATATATTGTAAATGTAGGTATAATGTGTGATAATTTATTCTAAGCACACTTACCATAAGATTCTGTAAATATAAATATATACTTGAGAAACTATACTCTAAGATATTGTATTTATTATATATTATATTAAGCATTATACCTAGTATATGAATCAAAATTCTACGTACATTCATTATATTAAAATTAAATAAAAGCCTAAGTTTTTTTTTCATTTTTACACGAGACTCCCATACATAGAAGCATTGATTATATATAGTACTACATAGTACTATATAGTATTATATATAATCAATGATAAAAGTTACAATATTCTTATAGATAGTATTATAATAAATAGTGCGCGATAAAATCATATGTCCTGAATAAATTAATTGCCAGTTATAGATTATTTATGTTAATTCATAATACCTAGTATATAACTATAAAATATTAATAAGCGGAAATAGCACTTGATATTATCTGAAATAGTATCTTTTATCTTATTGAATTATTATAATTTAATATATAATTACTATTCATCCACGAACAGAAGCTTTCTGAATCCATTATATAACCTATAGAAAAATACAATGATTATTTTTAAACAATTGGTATTATTAGTTCCTAATTGTTTTAAACGATTAGATCCGACCCACTATCCCAGATCAGACGGTAGAGCTCCTCCTTCTGCGTTCGTCAACGACTGTGGCTAGTATCACTCTATGCCAGCAGCTTAGGTAGTGGTTGGAACGCCAGTGGTTACGGGTCAAGAGACTGCGGTTGTAACTACGGTGAATGGCTTGGTCATGTTCAGGGGTTATTCTTCCTTGCCCGGTTACGTTCCCAAGATTCCTATCTAACCAGTTTGCGGAGAAAATTACCGGTGATTATCAATAGTCTGAATGGGAAGTGGAGCTACATTATCTGCGACTTCACCAAAAATGACAACAAATCATCGTATCGCTATAATTGAATGACGAAACGAGACCGATGGCCTGACTTTCCGGCGTCGATCCTGAATCTTTCACGCCCCGAAACATTTCATTTAAAACAAACACGAGAACTTCGATGGAAGCCTCAAGCTACCAAAACTGACTAAAACTAGAGTTCATGAAATTCGTATATATATATATTCACGATTCCACATGATGCAACGTTGCCGTATCATCCATTATACGATCGTTGATTTAGGTACCTACCTACACAGACGACAGCATTTTATAGTTCGAATGGATTTGAGGCCTTCGAGCTCGAGTAATGCAAATGTAAACTCGTATCGTTAGAGCGTTTTCTAAATACCTACATCATCAACTTACACTATACTCGTGGAGACAGTATTACACTACAAACATGTATCAATACAAAAGGTCAAATAACACTCATAGCGTTTTTCACCTAACAGCAGTGGCCTAGTGGTGCACATTTTATGTTCCATCAGCAATTATGGTTGCATCGAAAAAGTTATTGAATAATGTTCTTTAAAATTATTGTCATTTATTAAGGAGTAAAATGATAATACGATTGATCGTGATTTACCCTGTCCAATATTATCATATATGGTATTTAGCTATTACTATCAACTACCACGAGTCGTGACACACTTTTTTCTCCATGAAGTACTCTCCTGAATATGTATATTCACCGGGTAGGTACACCATGTATACACCGGGTTATGGTAAGAATAACTAAATAGGACATCAATGCATACTATCATTTAATCTAAAAATATGTTTATAGAACAATGTCAATGTATTTATATATTTATTTTTAAATTTAAAATATCATGAATCATACCGTCTAGCGATACTTGGTAACTGTAGGCTTTACCAAAAGCTAAAATATAATAATAATAATAATAATAATAATTTATACAACTCAACTTAGGTAAGATACATAAATACAAATTAAATTAAAAGACAATATGAACTGAGCTGATTATCCTTCTCCTTAAGCATGCTTGTGATGAGAGGGGGAGGCTTCAGATATTAGTTATATAGGTAATAAATTATTAATAAAAAAACATTTTTATTTTATTTTATGAAAGTGAAAATGATTACAATAGTACAGTACAAAAATAAATAAAAGCAGAATGGAACTTAAATAATGATGAAACATGAACAGAAGGTATCATTCATTAATATTTATTAGTATTTCTCTCAAGCATATATTATTTATACTTTTTTTTAAACAACATCTTATCATACTTGATATAATTTGTTTATTTATTAAATGTTGCTATAGCTTTATATTGATAATAGTTTGGTAAGCCGTAAAATTACATTTAGGAACCCTAAGAAAATTTTCTCTTCTTCCTTTAGGAAGAATACTTAAACAATCATTAACCCGGTTACTAAAATCAGAATGTAGTTGTATTAATGAAAAGTACTCATTTAGTTATTTTATATTAAATATTCCTAGGATGTCAAAAAGTTGTGCTGTATTCATTTTGTCATAGACTTTTAATGCAATTCTTATTAATATTCTATGAGTAGTGTTTAATTGCTTTATAGTAGTCAGTTAAGCCAATCCCCATAGAACTATATCGTAGGATAAGACAGACTGAACCAGAGCAAAGTAAACACTACACAAAGTGAATAGATCTAAAATAATATTTAATTCTTTAAAAATATAGAAAAGCTTTCTTGATCTTTTTGTATTTAGATTAATTTGTGTTTTCAATTTTATATCCTCATCAAAGTGAATACCTAGATACTTTACATTATGTATTTGAGTTAGTTTATAATAGTTAAAATCGCAACTCCTATTTTCAAAACAAGCAGGTGAGTGGTTTTCTAAGATATTTATTGGTGACATCGCGACCGGGATAATACAAAAGTCATAAAAACTGAATTACTCACATCGCATGACAATTAATTGACTGCAAACCAACTCTTCATTTTTATGAAACCGCATTTTACCGCCAACACAAAATCATGATTATTTTTTGCCTTTAAAAACAGAGCATTATCGTCTGTATAAACCAGAGCTTTACCATCTGAATTAAGCTCAAATAGATTGTTTATATACATTTTTCATTCTCGTTTATTATAATAAACAATACATTTTAATAAATATTAAAATGTTTATATGTACATAAAAATATAAAATATTATGGCCAATATACTGTAGCTACTTGATATGTAAAATGAAATTTATCAGATAATCACATATTATAATTACGTACTCGTGTTTCACAGGTTAAGGTTAAATTAAGTACACAATTTTAGACACTTTTTAACACTTTTGATACCTTACTAAACCTTAGTAATTGACTAAATATAAACGTATTTTCATTAAATCATAAAATCAATTTAATAATTTATCATATTGTTTAAAATATATACACATAATAAGTATATTTTTGAATTTATCGATGATATTTTGTTTTTATTTGCGTTATAATTGATGAAAATACTATAGGTACCTATACATAATATGCATTCTTTATACCTCATAATTAATGTCACTTCGTTATTATTCAAAAAGAGAAGTTTTAAATTTGTATTTATTTTTTTATAATATGTTTTTATATACCAGGTAGCCTAGAGAAATTGTTGTTTTCGAAAATAAATTTTCATGCTAGGATTTTCTAATATTCTTCTTCCGTGATAAATTGTAAATGTTACATTATATATGAATATGACATTTTGTTTTCAGAAATATTGGAATGATTCAAAGCCCATAGTTTTTTAAAAACAGTAATTTAAAATTTGAGAATGAAATAATCACTTTTTATGTTAATAGTTAGTGGGAAGTTTCAGAAACAAAGAATTGGATTTAATTGAAATCTTTCAGAAATTTAGGTTTTTAGAAATGGTAATAAATGAATGGATAAATTTAATAACTGCTAAAATATCATAGGATTTAGATGTAAAAGAATACAAGCGGTAATTCAGGGTTTATCTTACGGCAAAGAGTCAGATAATTGTTGTTCATAATACAATTTACAATTGGAATACAAATAGATTTGAATGACTTTAACAAATATTTACCAGCAAGTTAATGAGACCAAATTACTATTAAATGCCTTGACTGTCTAACATATTGTATCAATAATAACATAGCTAATGCACGAAAAAATTTAGAACATTAGATTATTATTTTTTGAAGGTTAGAAAAATGCTAGGAAATATAAAAGAACCGGGAATAATTGCATAATATTTACCACACAAATTGTATTTTTTTTTTAAATATTAATAAAATTATTAGTTTTTACAACATAACTGCAGTTTATTGTTTCAGAAATAGAGTAAATAAAAATTATATTAGTGAATATAGATTATAGCACTTACGAGTATAATTAAGATCTAAAAATATATAAAGAACAATATTCTTAATATTAAGTATATATTTACTTCTAACCTAATGAAGAATTCAATCCTTACCACTAAATGTGGGACTAAAGGGACAAAGATCAGAATAACGATTTTATTCACGAAACGTGCTCTAATAATAACCTACACTTTCACTTTTATTATAAATAATAAGTCGCATTTTATTCAAAGAGATTGAGAATAATACTTCGATATTTGCTTTTTTTACCAAAATGTGCAATTAACAATAATTTAGTTATAAATCAATATATCTATGGGATTACATATCCCAGTCATACACACACAACATTAAACTAATATGGAACTTCAGAAAAACGTACTGGACAATTTTAATCGCTCATCAGATAATTAAAATCATTGGTTCTAACAAAATGTATCTACTATGAAAATTTTTTGGCCTCATTATAGCAAGGGTTGAAAAATACATAACAAGAACATTTTACAAAGGGTATTTTCTATACTAGTACCAAGAATCCATTCAAATTTTCCGTAAACTCTTATTTTTTTCCGATTCAAAAAATCTGAGAAACTGCTACAAATTCTAAGTTTATAATTTAGTATTTTAGTGAATACTGAATAAAAACTGTTAAAAATCTCGATTTTTAATCCCTGGATAAAAAGCGTGGTTCTCAATTAGAAAAATAGATACTTACACCAATACATTTCATAAAAAAATTATTAACAATCATCCGTACCTACTCAATTTCTTATTAAGTTGTTGAGCTCTCAAAAAGTGCATCAGAGAATGGCGTTGTAACTTTACCGGGGTAGGGAAGAAATTCCTTAAAATTAATTTACCTTTAGGAAATGAAGACCATTTCATATGTTCATCACCTGTATTTATTTAATTAATAATTTATAGGATATATTATTATTATAATATTATTATATAATAATTTTTTTCAAAAAATATTACTTATTTTTTTATATATTGTAATTATAGGTTTTTTGTGTAGTATAATAACCATACACTATGTAACAGATATCTAATGTCATATTTTCTTAACCTTACGCTTCTGTGTACGTGTATACACGTCAAAGCAAAACACTTTCTCTGTACTACTGTTTTTATGAGTATATAAGTATTTATGAGTACATCAGGGGGTGGACACTAAGCCAAAATCTGTATATCAGTCGCCTTATTTTAGGATGTGATTTTATCATTATTTATATCACAGAATATTCAGTGGCTTATACTATAATAGACACTATCAATACTATTACATAATATTCTGTGATATCAGTACGTCGGATTATATCTGTGGTGTAAACACAGTATAAAGAATGATAATATCGCATCCAAAAATATGGCGACTGATTTTCACTCCGTCCTTTGCTGCTCGTGTAAATTCTTATTAGTGTCCATTCTGATTCTTTCATTCTGTAATTGACATCAAGAAATATTTGAATTTATTAATTGATCATTATGAAAGAATATATATATATATATACAGTGAAACCTCTGAGTAGAAGACACTCGTGGTCATCGAAATTTTGTCAGCTATTAAGAGGGGTTAAATGATGTGTAAAATGAAAATATTTGCACTGGGTTAAATTACATTATAATATTATTATTAAATATAATTACTAATTACGTATATTTAATGATATAATAATTTTAATGATTTGGTAATATTTATGTTAATGCTTAATTTAATACATGCGCACATACAAAAAAAGTTGATCAGGTGTATACATAAATATTCAATTCTGTAGGAAAAAATTCAGTCAGATTAGCCTGTTTATAATTTTACCGTCTCTGTACAATCTCGTGAATAAATTCATCTGCCAACGTCGAAAAATTCGAAAAGTAATCAATAACTAACAAAACATACGAAACATAATTGGCAGTCCAGACATTTATATTTTTGTCTTAATCGTCTTAAGTTATTATTATATTTTTTTAAATTTAATTACATATATACATATATTAAATATATGCTTTACATAATATACAGTCCACTACCTTCTCGAATGAAACAATAGGAGATATTCGGAGAGTCCGTTATTTGAAGGTTACCCCATTATAAAGCAGTAAAAATGTCTCCATTACCCAAAAAAGTCCATTAATTATTGAGAGGTGTCCGTTATGGGAGGTTTTACTGTTTATATATTATATACCTATATCATTATCTGAGAAATTTCATTCTAATTATATTAATAAAAAGACTTCTCTTCGGTCCTCAGACAGGATTTTTTATCATTACACATAGATAAATCATTGCATTCTATAAACGATATATACCATTTATCATTTATTGAATAGGAAAACCATTAAAATAAAATAAAATATAAACAAAATGTATAAAAGATAAATATAGTATTTTTATTACCTAAAAATTTTCGATATGTACACGCTTTGTGTTCATTTATGAGAGGTAATTTTTAATTTTGGTACCAGTTTTTAGTGTCTAAGTCCACTATTAAGAGGTTATAACTCCTATTATGTACATACATTTTTGCAGGGGAATTAAAAAGTGTCCACTATTGAGAGGTGTCCATTAACAGAGTTTTCACTATATATATATTATATAATATATATTTTTTTTATATAACCCTTGACCTTAAAATGGCCAATTGAAAAAAATGAATAAATCAGTTATCATATAATTAGTATTTATTTTTATTTTGTTATTTTATTTCATTATTATATTCTTCAAAGGGTATATACTGTATAAAAGGTAATTTATTATATTATTTATTATATAATTATTCATTACGCTTGAAAAATCATAAAAATCAAAAATTAATAAGCGATCATTTTAATGTACCTACTAAGTTGAATGCATTTATCATCTAAAAGGATGTTTTTCTAAAACTCTCAATTAACTTTTTTTACCCAAATAATTGTATATTATATACAAAAAAAAAAAAAAAAAATTAAAAAATGCATCATTGTAAAATCAACAGATTCTTCACCATTCTTCACCATACTCAGAATATGAAATGAAATTTTTTTTTCAAAGTTTCCCATAGTGATATATGATATAATACATTAATGATACCATATAAGATGATCACACGTGTATTTTATTTTTGAATCAATTTAATTAATTATATATTAATTTACATTTTATAATATTTTTATACTTCTGACTCGTCATTTATAAATAAAATGAAATTAGGGAGAAAATATAATGTTTACATAGAAAAAAATAATTTAAATATATATTTATCCAAAAATATTTGAAATTTATTTTTAATATACTAAAATGTATGTTCTTTCTTTTGTTTAAGAGGTTTTGTATAAGCAATTTTTATTAAATTTTAAGAAAAATTAAAATTCAACAATTTAAAAATATTTACTTATATTTTATAGTAATTTTAAAAGAGACATGTGTCAGTACAATTTTTTTTATTGTTGTGTTATCACTAGAGCACGGATTTTTATGCACTAAATATTTTTAAATATGCTTAAATGTAACACAAAAATAAAAAAATATGCACTCAAAAACGATATTTAAAATAAACCGTTCATCGTGGCTAAATTTTATCACACATAATTTACATAATATAATTTGACCATCAGTTGAAAAAAATATTTTCTCTAAATTTGCATACATAACTATACTAAATTCGCGGAGAGAATAGGAGTGTTTCGCGCATACGACTGACGAAAATTCGTGTCGCTCCGTTATCTTTGGGCGGCTATCCATAGTTTGACATAGTATACAGCTGAGCGCATTACATAACACACATTGTGGCTTATCAGTTATCAGTTCCGTATAGTGTTTTACATTTTTTTCAAACTTTTTGTGATTTGAAATTTGATTTATAACATAAGTTTGTAGCTTTTAATTTTATTCAATGTTTGTTTTTAAATCAAATCGTTATGTAATATATATTATTGGTACATGGTACATGTAAAATAGATTCTTCAGAAATTGTCAATTATACATATGCCAAATCTTTCGTCAATAACCGTAAGATCACCACAGACTTACATTCAGAACTCATGCATAGTTGTTTGGAAAATTATTGTAAGTATATTATATAGGTAATATTATAGTTCTGTATACTACCTAAGTGTTGTATGTAAAAAATGTACCACTATTACGCATCAGTTATGGCCACTATAAATGTGTTATACTAACTTTATTTATATATATATATATCCTTAAAATAAAATATAATAAATAAAATATATTGTAAAATTGGGAATGTTCGTTGAAATTAAAGTAAATTTTAATGTTTATTTATATGTAAGTCTCCTCAAAATTTAATATTTTGGTCGTAATATAAAATCAGGGGAATTCCCCTGATTAATTAAAGAAATTGATAAATTAAAAAAAAACTACTTTGAAGAGATTTACATATTATCTTATGGATAACCTGATACTTGGATTATAGCGAATTAGCTATAAATCAGTAAATTAGACACCACCTACCTATACAATATATTTTAATTACTTTAATAGACCTACTTAATAATAGTTAGTTATATAAATATTAGGTATGTACCTACCTACGTAAGCACAAATATAAAATTGGCTACATATGTAATTAAATGGATTAACTTGGTAGGTTGTTCTTTATTGTTTTAAATTTTTATAGGTTTAAACACAATGCCAAATTCAACCAAGGGTGGTCTGTGACAATGTTTCAGGCTGGTAATTCATTTTTATCAGGCTGAGAAGAATAAGAAGATAAAAAGATAACCATTACCTAATTTTTCCATTATTATAATTTGTATCTATTTTTTTAATTTAACAAATTTAGCTATTGTATTTAAAGTTGAAATTAATTTTGAATACCTTGCGATGTTGAATTTAATTAAATGTTTGTAATGTTTTTATTAAGAATTAGTAGTTTTGCCCTATATGTCAAAAATTGAATATTAAAAAATTGTATAGAAGTATGAATGAAAAACAATGATTCTTCTAATAGTCATTTAAAATTGGTAAATTGTAATAAGTTGTAAAAATAAAATGTATTATTTTGCTTATACATATTTTAATTTTTATAATGTATATTTATTTAATTTTTATTATTTTTATTCCTAATATTTTCAAATATGGTATACACAAATTATACTCAAGGTCTAAAATACCCAATTTATAAGATATTTTTGTAGTTATAAACACCTTTACACTAAATGGACGTTCGCCTAATTGTTTGTCAGCATCAGGCAAGGAATTTGAAGTGTCTATATGCTAAACATTAATATTTTTTATAATTATATAATTTTTTTTTTTTATTATTATATATTATATAATATAACAAAAATATTTAATAAATGTATACATATTTATTGGGATAATATTTTAAAAGACAAAATATATGTTTTTTAAAAACAATTTATTATAAAAATGTAGTTTTTTCGAAATCCAAAAATATATACAATATTCAAATATACACGAAATTAGTAGTTACAAACAAAAATAATAATAATAACATTAAGAACTATCGTCACTTGATGTGTCACCACTTCCAGCAGTTAATGTACAAGTGTTTTTTTTTCAAATCTCTCAATAGGTGGTACATCGTTGTCCGCTTTAATGTAGGTAAACTGTCATCGTCGCTCACAGCCTGAATGACTTTCTCTAGAGTTGGCAGTTAGTTCACGCCTACGCCAACACCCTTGGACCTTTTGCCTGATAGCATTTTTGTCGAAGTTATCAATTTTTTCAATAATTTTTAATCTGTTTTTTTGTCATTTTAGGAGAAGAAATGGTTTTGCCATTATTGTACTCCAAAAGTATTTTCTGAACACTGCTCTAGCCAAATCCACATTCTGCTACCAGTTCCCTCACCAATTGATAATATTTTATATCAGGATTTGCTAATTTTTTCGCCTTTCACACATTTATAAGCATCAACTTTTTTCCACTTCGAATTGGCTAAAAATAAAAATAACAATAAATATTGTAATAAAAGAAATTTAAATAATAAAAAAAAAATGGGTATTTTTCAGGTAACGCGACTACCGTAATAAGGTAGGTTTATATATTTATTAACAAATATGAATTTAAACTGTTACACATTTGAGGATACTATCAAATATCTCCCCCGCCTCCCATCAACTTTTCTCAACGGATGTTCCCCGGGGGGGGGGGGCATTTGATATTTTTTAGCTGTGATCGCGTTAACGTTAAAGTACCGATAAATAAATAATAAAAATATTAATTCTTACCTGGCCACGTTTATATTTTTTGATAGGTGTAACGGGCAATAATTCTAATATCTAATATGATAAAATAGGTACAGAAAAAAATATCTGTATTCAGACAGTTATTGATATTATTGTCTTAATGTAATTAAAATTACTTCAAGAATAATAAACTATCAAAAACAAGCAATTGTTCTTAAAATAATAAAAATTACTGTTAAGAACAAAAACTATCAAAAACACAACACAACAAATTACAAAAAAAGCAGTTTTTCGAAAGAGTCGGTACACAGCCGTTTTTATTATTACGCCGACGGCCAATGATCACTACAAAATAACATCACAGTGTATAACCTACTTATCAGTGCAGCCAGCAAGTGATATTTTGGGTAACGAGTAGCCGATAGATGATGTTGCGGCGAGGTAAAACAAAAATTGGTTTCTGCGCACTCCTAAACTCTCCTCGAATTTAGTATACATAGATGACTAGATAACGATCATTTGGAATTTAAAATTAAAGTATTGCTGCGGTTAAAAATCTTTATATATATATATATTTTGATACGAACGTGTCGATAACACAGCAACTATTTTAACGGAACTGAAAAATTATCAATGATCCGAGGTCTGAATCGATATAATCTTATCTAAGTATTACTTCAGTGATAGATAGACTAAAATAAGATAGGTACCGATAACAAAATATGTAAAAATTCGTAAATTCGTAAGTACGAGTGTACGTATTATGCAGTATGAAGTATGATCAATATAAATCGAAATTTGTATATTCCCACCTATATCAATTTATTTCAATATTAATCAAAAAATATAAAAACCAAAGTTTAAATAAATATTTTTTTAAATTTAACAATAATAATTATTGAAAATGTTCATAAAAACGTTAACTGAATTAAAATTGTATTGTAAAACACCTAAATATGCAGTTAAAATAATAAAATGAACTCTTAAAATGACAATAAATGCCAAAATATGCAAAAATATGGGCTAAAAATTCATTTTTATTTTTAATCACATCATTAGAAAACACATAATGTACGTACTTAGCATATCATATGATTAACCAAAAAATATTTACTATACCGTAGCAGGGAATTTTTTTCAAATATATTTTTTTTGAAAACCTAAAATCCGTGGTTAAAAATCATAAAATTTAAAAAAAAAACATAAAAAAAATTTTTGAACTAATAAACTCCAGGCTACGACATAGTTAATATTCTTATCTTTCATATTTTGTATACATTTTGACTCTTTAATTACTAAGAAAAAGTTATAGTTACAGAGTGTAAACGTATTTTAATAGCATCCTCTTAAAACTTATTATTTCAATATTATAATTATGTTTAACAAAATACTATTATTAAACATAATATAATAAATAAATAAGATAAACCTCCCCACGTCATTAAATTAACTACGGGTAAAAATTTTAAAATATATTTTGAATAAATCTAGTTTAGTATCCATGCGAATATTTTTTTTCATTTCAAAATGTATATCTTAAGATGTTGATTTTGAAAATAAATAAAAATTGGTCGCTCTTATTTATTTAAAATTTACGAATGTTATAGGAATAAAAACGAAAAGAGACTTGATTTTCAAAAATCATGAATTTTGCAATAATGTTTTCAAAAATGAACTTGTTTCTATTTAATTTTAATTTTTTTATAATCAATCATCATTTCATTTTATTATGCAAAATATTATAGTTTAATCAACTATTGACATCAACATTCTTTTTTGTTATTAAAAAAAATTAAACTGGGAGAAACATGACATTTTACAAAATATAATACATTTTTGTAATAACGTTTTCAATTATATGCTTTTTGTGTATTTCTTTACTGTATATAACATAACCCGATTCTTATCATTGAATATACATTATACATTTTAAAGTAAAGTTAAACTTACACTCTTATTTTAAAAAAGTACTACAAAATCTTAATTTATTGAAAATTTGGAAAAATTTTACTACTTTTCCCCTTCACTAATTTAATTTTTTTTTATAGATAGTAGTTTTGCTCTTAATTTGGAATATACAAAATAATAAATAACGTATGTAATTATATATATCATTATGTTTATATTATGATATGTGCTGTGGTTTATCGATATTTTGTTATATTTTCTTCAAATCTAGGCTAGCACCTTGTTTTGAATTTTATATTATTTAGCTTGTTAAGTAAGTAGTATTATAAAAGTTTCATAGCATTATTAATTTATTTTTACCATAATTAAATTATAATAAAAATATGTTAAATAGTTTTTTTTAACTTTTATTATAAAAATAGCTATTTTGAATTATTAAATTTGTTGACATTTTTACGTATAAGTACGAAGTAAGAACAACATTTTTTTTTATAAAATAATTAATTAACCGGCATTTCAGCATCATATTTTATAGGAATTGTGGCTATATTCATAGTTTAAACGACAATTTGATTCAACTCTATAATATAAATAATGAATGGATACATATTATGTTTTAAATTTATTTATAAAAATGTACTCACCCTCATTAATATAGTCATCATCCTTTAATTCAGCTGTTAATAATAACTTGTGAGTAACTGGTTTAATATCTAAATATAAACTATATAATCTTAAATTTAATTATTTAATATTATAGACATAAAATGTATTTACCCAAACATAATTCTGTAAATACAGTAGTTACATATTATTAAATTGAGGGTTATATGTATGTATATTGCATGAATAATTAGTTTAAAATGAATTGACTACTATAAAATGTATTATCTTAAAATATGTTATTTTTATTAATATAATTTTTATAAATTACTTTTATACTTAAATAATAATTTTAATCGATTTATATACTTTTGTTAAGAATATAAGTATATTTAGCCATTCAACAGAATTTTTTATTTATTAATTTTTTATTGATTGCCTGAAGTGGTATTCATCAATGATTTTAGTATGTATTTTATATGTTATTTTTATATTATGTACTTACGATAAAGTAGATTTGGGCAGGTGTCTGTAAAATGTATTTTAATAAATAAATAATAACTGATTTTAATTTAATATACAATTAACAATACTTAATAGACATTATATTGGATAGGACTAAGAGATATCAAAACTACTGTGTTTACGATTTATGTATTTTAATTTGTATTAATTATGTATTTATGTTATTATTAGTTGTCTATAATAATAAATTGTCGATAAGTAACATAATATACAAGCTTACAATAATGATAGTATAGAAAACCATTTTATTAATTTTAAATTAAAATGTATTTCCAATAAGATATAAAAAATTTAATTACATTTATAAGTATAGCATTTTAAAATATCAAGTACAGATTTTGTCACACTTTTTTTAAACTTAAAATGTTCAAGTATCACAGTTCTTATTGTTTTTATATATTTTTAAATTCAATTTGAGATAGGTGTATTTACTAATATAAATTAATGAGTTTATTTGAATAATTCAATAATTTAATGTCGACGATAATTCGAAAAGCATGATGAAAATTAACCACATAACAGACATAACCATTTTTAATTTTTGTATTATATGAAATTATGATATATATATATATATAATGTATAGAAGCCTGTTCATTATCACTCAATAATAAATAAATAAACATAATAAGATAATAATTGTATAATAGTTATCATCATGATTCATCTTAAAATAAGTTTTCCTCAAATGACATTATCATATTAAAGAACTTATTAACTAAGCATAATATTATTACAAATAGTATGCTTAAGTACTACTTACTTCTAACGTAAAAATTCTTAAAAATAATTCTACCCGTTAACGATCACTTTATAATGGGGTATACTAGTTGACGATAAGACAAACAGTATTTCTCATAAATACCCTACGAAAGCATTTTTTGGTCCAGATAATATTTTTAAAGAAAGAACCATATGGAAAACAAGTCACGTGAGCTCACCGCCAACAGAGGGCACTGGTAGAAAAAGAAACCAAAGGTAAAAGTATTATTATAACAATAAAAGTTCAAATTATCTGATATTTACTTATTTTATTTTTATTTTATCATATAAACCACAGAGTAATAATAATATAGAGATGACATTTTATATAGCAATGTGTAAAGAATAATGTAGCGGCCCTTATCACACAAACACCGTATCCGATAAACTATACCGTTAGATGGTGCTGTTTTCATAATAAAATTCAATGATAACAAAACATTTTCATTTCTTTGTGCCATTATTTATTGTATTTAATTTAAATATAACATGATTTGTACTTGTACATCGTATTATGTACAAAGTAAAATCGTTCAATATACAAATGTTATATTGTAATGTATTAATATTCCATTATACTCGTAACATACAATATTATTGTACACAATTATGTGCATATTCACTTTAATGTGGCATACAATATATTTTGAATTCGTAAAAATGGTCACACTGAATGAACACCGATATCGCTGCATTTTCTTATGATCATAGCCACCCCTTGATATAAACGGACCGATCCAATAATAACATGATAATGTACAAATATAACAGTAAAGTCATGCGAGTATTGTGAGTAGGTGCTAAAGATAATTACATATATATATATATTGTAACATCTCGCGAATTTCATGGGCCCTTTCCACGAGCTTTACGTGACTGACCCTTGTAGTACGGTAGTAAGGGTCGACAAACCTGAGCTGAGACTTTGCGGCCAAAGCACCGTGGATTTTTATATTTGAGAGGATGAATTTTGATTAGGTAAAGTAATTAAATAAGAACTATGGTTTTTATTAAGAGGAATAGTAAATATTTTATTTAAGTTATTTATGGAGAAAGCTCGTCCAGCGTAAAACTCCAACAGAATAGATCAAAACACAATACCTACCTAAAGGTTCGACGGGAGCATACATCACTAAGTGACTAACATATATATAAAAACAAAAACCAAACCTCATGCGGGGTAGTCGATCCACTGTTATCGGACGAACAATTACAAATAATAAGTTATATTTAAATAAATCACAACGAATAAGTAAAACAATAATTAGGTAACTAAAATATAGACAGGTAACAAAACAGATACATTTTAGTACAATTGATACAATTTAGTGTGGTTATCTTTATCTTATCTAATCGATTCTATTGTTATCTGATCTCAGCACTGCTACTAACACATAAATATTAATAACACATATAGAATAATTAGATAATTATTTATACTGTATATTCAATCAAATATAAATAGTTAGAGAAAAATCTCTTACCTATATATGTATAAGCTAGATTACCAACAAAGAAATATTTATTGTTATAACATGTATTTATATACATTGTAATATATTACTAGGTATTTAGAACAAAAAAAAAAAAACATTTTAATATGTTCTTTTAATTTTTCGAATCAAATTGTTTCAATAAAATGAACCAAATCGCTAAATACTATTGTACATATAAAAATATTTAATCTAAAAAATAGTATTTTATAATATAAAAAAATGTTATTTATTTGTTACTAGATGTATTAGAATAATGCATTTTGAGCAACAAAAAATATTTTCTTGTTTACATTTGCATTTTTTATAGTTCACTTGGTTTTGCAAGAACAAAATATAAATTCTTGTCCCCCGGTTAATGAGTTTTGAATACTCCTGTACTCAATCGTATTTTGCAACTTTGATACATCTTTGCTGCTAATGTGTTCCTTGCACTCAAATATTTAGTCTCTGGCATATAATTCCGACGAAAAATTGACAAAATTCCGTTTGTTGTTTCTATTTGAAAAACCCATCGTCAGTCACACTTAATATAATACCTAATATATTATTATATTAACATAAGGCACTGGTATTATCACTGTCGTCTTGACTATTAGAGCTGGAAATTGATAAATTGGAAACAAGATAAATGTATATCTAATATTCGTTATTCACTGTAGATATTTAAAAAAAAAATGAATTATTAATTTCGACGATAATTTAAGTAGTAACCTGCACTGTGTTTACTAATATTAAACAGTTTCTGAGAACTTAAGCTTTGTTCTAAATAATTATAAACTAATATTGTTATTGATTTAGAGATGTCTATTTTAAATATAATGCACTTAAAAATAATATAATTTATTATTGTTGCAATTGTTAGACAGGGAAACATCCTCAGATTCGTCCATCTGCCGGTTGTTACATCCGGCATATATGAATATTTATTATTATACTTTATAATAATAGCTTGATTTCGAATTGTTTTAAATTATACTCTTTGATCAATTACGGTTTGTTTTGACTTTTTACTATTTGAGTTCGATATTCGAACCCAAACAAAACTCTTGAAGTTAGAACTTCGAACTGTCCAGTGTCTTTATATCTATATTTATATTTACAGTGCTGTTTAAGTAACACATTTTTTTTACCTCGTTATGTTATGTTAGTTAATAAAAATGAAGTTAGTTAAGTTAAAAGTTAAATTTTATAATTGACAATAAAAAAATAAAAATACTTCGCCGCTGCTAAAATGTATTCACACTAATATTAATACAAAACATAGATAAATGGCATTAAAAATGTCTTCAATGAATTTTAAATATTGGATAGACCAGAGGTTCCCAAACTGTGGGTCACTAATATATTTTAGATGGGTCGCATAAAGTTTGAAATCTATATATACATATATATAGTAGATATTGACATTATATATTATATATATATATATATATAATATTGGCATTATTACAAGTATTTTTGAACATTTGAATACATTAAAAGAAAATTTTGATTCATATTTTCTGAGTGAGATGAAAAGCTATCAATAAATGAACTGGATTTCAAATCCATTTGATGAACAAATCATGACGAGTGGATTATCAATAAAAGCTGAAGAGGAATTAATCGACATTTTTGAAAACAGTACACTAAAAATGAATTTTAATCGAAAACACTTAATCAATTTCTGGTTATCTGTTCAAAAAACTTATCCAATTTTTTCTAATGAAGCTGTTAAGAAGCTACTACACTCCATTACACCGTATATATTATAGTGGATTTTTCGGCCATGGTTGCTATAATAACAAAATTACTAAGCAAATTGCAATTGTCAAACTCTCTGAGCCTCAAATTAACAAATATTGAAGTGGATATCAATGCAGTCATCAAGAAAATTAAAAAACAAGTACACTCTTCTCATTAAATATATAATAAAAAATTATACGTTTTTTTAAAATTTATTAAATAAATTATACATTTTTACCATATTAAATAGTTAATTAATTATGTATATGATATTACTGTAAATATATTTTTAATATAAATAATGCTATTTTTTTGTATAAGTATCTTTTATTTATTAATGAACATTGTTCATTGAACATATAAAATAAAATGTCAATATTATGTTGTGGGTTGCAAAAATTAAAAAAATTTCCAAAATGGGTCATACTATGTAAAGTTTGGAAACCTCTGGGATAGATTCTATATTAATAAATTATAGATCATCACAAGAATATTGATAGTTTTAAAAACTAAACTGGTTTATATTATATGCCCAATAAAACCTACATAACCATGTGTAACTGTTTTAATTTGGGTTTATTGTGAATCGTGATGGTATAAACAATAATATTTAATGACATCTAAATATTATAAATATAATGCAAAGATAATGAGAGCCATAAAATATAATAATACTATGGTTTTCTTACACTCCTATTTATTAAAAGTTAATAAAAAAAGTTACGGGTTTAGTAACTTATTTAAATTTAACTTAAGTTTTTAACTTATAACTCGTTCATATTTATATACACATGGAGATGTTTTTCGGGTTTTTGGGGTATAACTCCACTCATTAGGGTCGTGCATCCAAAGAAGTAGTCCCTATGATTATCTACTTTGAGGCACCTATTATCTTGCAAGTTGCATAGCTACATATGGGAGATGTTTGTTTTCCAGGTCTAGTTATGTTAGTTTTATTAAACTCTATACGGTAACGATAAGTTCTGCCTTTTGTTACCGCAAAATCTATTTTATTTTGGTTCAATTGAATTCAATCAAAAATCAGTATATAATATTTTTATAAGAGACACATGAGTGAATCGCATTATCTTATTCATAATATCGTCAAAAATTCCAAAACACTAATCGTTAAATACATTATTAGTAGTGATGTAAAATTACGGTAATAATCAATCTTTTGGGAGAATATTCTCCAAATTGAGAATTTTTGTTAATTTTCTTTTTTAGTCATATTCTATGAATTTAAAAATTGGATTTAATATTTTTGCTAAATAATTAATTTTAGTATTATTGTTGTGGTATTATTATAATTGTACAATTATTATAATTGTCACTATTATTATTAATTAATTAGTAATGAGTGATGTCATATTGATAAACAATTATCTAAATTTATTCTTATTATTCAAATTAATCTTAAACAAAATATAAAACCCAAATGGCCGCAACCGGTACACTCACCCTATTTAATACCTACACAGCACAGGCATATTTATTGGATGTTTAATGATGTTGAATAATAATAATGTTGAATAAATGTCCTCGTTGAATAAAGTAAAAAATGAAACCGATTTCGGGATGCCGGTCGGTAAAAATCTGTCATATCATATGTGTACGTTTCCTATGTTTTCTATGTATTTTATTGTTATTCGGCATATTACAATCACGATTTAGTATGCAAACTCACGGGCTAGCGACAACCTACATCTCTAGTTTACTTCTATATAAAATAAAAAATAAAAACGGGAACACCGTTCATTTATTTGGGTCCTAAATATGCATTTTTATTTATTATTATTATTATTATTAGGATGTTTAGTTAAGCTCGGCGCACACGACGCTTGTTTTATCGTTGGATTGCCTGATTGATTTCATGCTTAGTCCCGAGCGAGCTGTGGTATTCGATAATGTAATGGATTCTTTGCAATGTTGGAATCACAGGTTTCCAGGTTGGACTTCTAGTTGGTTAGATTGTTATCTCAAATGTTATCACATAATAATTGTTCGGGCCAAAGATAATTATTCAAATTCCGAAAACATATTTTTAACATTATGAATTATAAATTGTGAAGTTTGTATTATAAGTATTCGAATTTTGAAACACAATAATATATCTAGTATAAGAAATATAATTAAAGTTTAATAGAAAAATGGACACAATTGCAGTTGAAGTCATCCGTCACCGACAAAAGATAATTAGTATTTTTTTATACATTGATGAATTAAGGTGAAGTAATAAACGTTTATTGTAGTATCTAGCCATGTTTATTATAATATACAAGCAGAGCTCCTCTTTACATGCGTCAATTAGTGTTTCCATTTAGTCATATAGACCACTTTTCGGGCTTTTGATTCCGAATATTGTAATTTTGCCGAATTTAATGTATACAACAAGCACCAATACAATATTAAATTTCAAGCATCTCTGTTATCTTAGGTTACGAGTATCATTAAACTATTATCACCATACATATAAACATGGAGTTCATACGACGCACTTGACAAGATACTATCTTCTGATTGGTACACGCACAAATTGACCAAAGAAACAAGCACGGGAAATAGCATTTGTTCAATCACCGCAATTTAGCACGCGTTTACGCAACGAAGCCAGCATTGATGTAATTTTAATACCACTGAAGCCTACACGGCTGGCCACCACAGCTCCCCGCAAGCGAACCATCGGCAAAACAAGCGTCGTGTGTACCGGGCTTTATTCAAATATTATATGATTGTCACCATCATAATAATAAACACTTCTAATTCAATAGGTTATGTATTTATATATAAAATTGTGCGACGATACTCGATGCAGGTTAAAAATTCTTATATTTGTGTGGGGGATAGTGGAGAAGTTGTGGTTGCATCGGACACTTATTATTGCGTCTATTAATGAATTATTGTAGGTACAATACAAGTCGAAAATATAAACTATATATAAATATCAAAATATTCGACGGCCGACAATAACATTCAATAATATACGTCTTATCAAAATAGATAAACGACAGATTTCACGTAAACAGAAATATTTATTATAAAAATAAATCATTACCTTAAGTACCTTTATAGTTTCCTACATTTATTAAATTATCTGATTCCATAAATAATATGTTTATGACCAAATTTCATTACGACGTTTTAATTTGTATATTTCTGCAGGTTTTTGTTACTTCGTGAAATTATTCTCCGGTAATAATAATCTTCTTATATTGTCGGTAACATATTCTATTAAGAATATTCTCTACACACATTAGGTACTATACATATTAGTAAAAGATTTCCATCTAATATACTCGGGATGGAAATTAATACAGTTAATATCTATTTATAACTTTATATTTAATCAAATATATATATATATATTATTTGGGAAGAATCACTTACTTGTTAGGTCTCGTATTAAATTTTCTAGATGGACATTAACAAATTAGTTATAATTATAACATATATAAATATCATTATTTAGATTTTAGAACAATTAGAAAAAGATATTAAGTACTAATATTATGTTTTTGGATTTTATTGTATATTATTATTTCAGTAAAATAAACTAGATTATAAAACAAACATAGATACATTTTTAGTGCACAGATTCTATAAAACGATATAACAAAATTAAGATAACACCACACATTGTAATGTGTTATACCTAAACAATTAAAAAAATTTTATTTAAATTTAAATCTGAATTATCCAATTCAAAGATATTTAAATATTTTTTTAAATGTAAATAATAATTGGAAAATTTATTTTCTGTAGTCAAAATATTGATAATGACAGTCGCTATCATAAGATATAATATATACTAAAAAATTATAAATAAATATATATATATATAAGACAAATAAGAATATGCACTGATGAAATTTTTACACATTATTATAATGACCGTCAATGAGAGGAAGTAAATATGGAATTATTCTCATTTCTCTCAAATATATTCAAATCGAACATTTAAAATCAATAAATAATAATTTCAACTCGTTGAGTCTAAAATTAAAATGGAAAAAAATTGTTACCTTATTGAATTGATTAATACCTAAAACTTATCATTTAACTAGTTTATGTTATATCTCATTTTGAAACCAAATATTGTCAAAAACTATTCACAATCAAATACCAAATAACAAATAAAAATGTGAATATATTAGTAATAAAAATAATATTATTTTTGCCTCTACTATGAGCCTCGGGCTTCGTCACCGACTGTATTACGGCGAGGACCTATCCTACATATGTACATTTTCATGAATTTCCATTCTGATTGTTATATTCAATAGTATATAATAACAATATTCATACATTTTTTATGGTAGGTGGATTAAGAGACAAATATATATTTTCGGACAAAAAACTTAGATACTAATAGTATTATTATACATGCGTTAACTTATTTAGAGATATTTTATTATTTCTATATTTATTTACATATATTTCGATTTTTTCAATAGTTTTCGTAAGGGGCCACAACACCTGCGATATTTAAAGTGTTCTGTATAGGCAATTTTTAAGAAATATTAGGAAAAATAAAAATTTAACAATGTATAAATAGTTAAATACAATTTAAAATAAATCTAAAAATAGCCCAATATGCGTATCACTTATTTTTATTGTGAAATCATGAAATTTTCAAAATTGTAGTACTTTGGAAAGTTAGATTTAAAATCTATGATCAGATTTGAATGAAGTTGCCTGTCATCTAGGGATTGACTGATGCAATTTTCTTTATTATTATAGATTGAAATATAATCAATATTTAAAAATTGCTATTTTTAATAATAAATAACAGGGCTAAAAAATATAAATAAAAACTTCGATCGATCTCTAGGTGATAAACTAATGAATTCAACGGAATTTTTAGAATTGAAGATCACTCAAAAACTTTTCAAAGACGCGCGTTTTATTACGATTTTAGGTCGATTTATTACAAAAATTAGTAAAATTACATTTTAAATTAATGTTGTACGCACGGTTTTTAAAGGATAATGTATATAAATATTCAATAACTTCAGAATATTTAAATATATTCTTAAAGTAGTTTGAAAATAGCTTCGTGTTAATAAAATTTATTCATTATTGTGTGACCACAATATTTGTTGAAAATATGTCTAAGAATTTTTCATTTGTATAAACTTAAGAATACCATAGAATGATGAAAGTATAAATCTTATACAAATAAATATATCAAAGAAAATTTACGTAGGTCTAAGATACGCACACAGGATAATGCTATTAGCTATAATTTGTTTTTTAATTCATATTTCTAACATGTTTGTAAGATGGTAAAATTAAAAATATTAATTCAAGTTTTTCATTGAAAATTTGTAGGTACGACGAACTTTTAACATTGCTATACATTATTTTATTATTAGCATTATTTAAAGAAATTTAGTCATCAATAATGTTTTTCATGCCAAAACTCTCACTCGATTACTTCTTTCCGAAAAGATAGTTCCAGAAAAAAATAAATATAAAGAAGATATATTATTTTTATCACATGAAGCCAACGACTTCATTGCACAATCTAATTCATGATGTCGTCATTAATTCCAAAATAAGAATATATTACCAAAACATTTTTTCATAATATGACATCAAATATAAAAATGAGGTATTTATTTATAATTTTATATTCAATCAAATATAAATTATTTGAGAAAAATTACTTACTCCATATTTGATAAATGTTGAATTTTTTTTTATACTCTAAAGAGTAATTATGTATAAGAATGTATAATAAATTATAATAATAATGAAAATTATGTTAATAATAATATATTATTATTATATTTGTAAAATAAACTAAATAATATAGTTCCATAGATCTCTTAAATAATATAATTTACACTTATGGAACGATTTCTTATTTATATAAATATATGAATTTATTAAATTCATTTATTATAAGTATTTAGGTCAATACCAATTAGAATAATTCAATTTCCAGCGTTATGCATTATGCATTATACAGATATTAGTTATATATGTGTTTAAAGTGTTTTATATATTAAAAACATAATTATTTGGAACAAAACTGTCTTATTTTTGTTAAAATGTCTTCCTTTTATTTAACTCCGTGTAGACATGAGCTCAATGTAGAATATATTAATGAAAATATTGCATTTAATGGGTGTGTATTTTATTTAAATTAGTATGAAATTTTTGATATATATATATCTATAGACGCACTTCCTAAAGTTCTATGTGTTTAGTATTTCTGTGCAAATTGTTTAACGTTACGTTAGTTATTGTTTGGTTAGTTAAAGTTCGGTTAGTTAATGTTACATTGGTTAACGTTATATTAGTATATATAAAAGTAGTTAATGTTATATTAGTTACGTTACGTTAGTTAATTTTACGTTTCATAATGTTGGGATAGATAAATTTTTATTGTTATATTTCTTTACATAAAGTGTACATGATAGGTGTAAGTGTTAACTTGCTCCTCCCAATTCTCTGGTAGAATTTTTGGCGTAAAAATAAAAATTATCATTGTAAATGTGCTGAATACAATCCTATTTATAACCTTTTCAACGAGCGTTTTCCCTAAGCTTTAAAAACATGTTACAAAATAAAATATTGAATTTAATAAGATCAACCATTGCGTAACCCGTGAAGGTAATTAATTATTAAATATAACATTTGACATACACGTCGTTATTAAAATATAATATTGTACTCCATACTTAAGTACTTTTCAAACAACAATACTATATGTAGAGAAATTTAGCCATCAATTATATTTTTTACCAATACTCAACTACTTCTTCCCGAAAAGTTAATTTGAAAAAAAAATTAACACACAATATACCTATTATTTATATTGCATTAGACCAACGATTTCATTACACGATCTAATTCATAATATCGTCATTAGTTCCAAATGACAAAGTTTCATATTTTAGCAAAACATTATTTTCTAATATAACTTGAGATATAAAAATTAGGTATTTATTTATAATTTCATATTCAATTAAATATAAATTATTTCCGAAAAATTACTTACTCGATAATTTTTTATCATTTATATTAGGATCATCTAAAAAGTTTTTATTTATAAGTTTATTATAAAATTCATAATTAAAATTATGTTAATAATAATAATTTATGTTATTCTACTTAAGTAAAATAAACCCACAGATATATAATATATATAGAGCCGTCTTTGTATTGTGAACTGTGTAATGTATTCAAGTCCAATAATCGTTATCAAAGAGGTGTATGTTTACAAAATGTATGTAATATCAACAAGTCAATATTATACATACGTGACGGGAAGTGTATTATTTTATTAATACATTTTATATATACGATTTTCTCCAAACCGTGGGCCGGGCATACCGGAAATAAACTTTAGCGGTCCAAACGATCCACCAATCGTCCGTCTCCAATAGCTTATTCGTTTCTCCAGGTACTCTAGCAAACGATAAAACGTCTTCCAAATCAAAAAGTTCCTGGACATGATAAAATACCAAATGTGGTCCTGAAGAACCTACCTCCTAAAGGGTAGTCCTTTAACAAACATCCTAAACGGCTGCCTTCGCCTGAGTCATTTCCCATCAGCTTGGAAAACTGGAATAATCATCAAAATCCCGAAGACCGATAAGGACCATAACTTACCGGTCAACCACATGCCAATCACTCTCTTAACATTGTCATTGTCAAACTATTTGAACGTGTAATCTAAAAATTCCTTCTCGACCCCATTAGCGCGAAAATTCGGATAGAACTATTCGCCTTTCGGACAATCCACCAGAGGACTAACCAGCTAATCAGGACGCTACAATTCTATGGAGATCCATCCCAACATCCTCACAGGCTTAGGATGAGAACGGGGCATAAGTGTACTTCGTCTTAGGGTATCGGGACATAAGTGTGTTTCCAGAGGGGCTCGAACAGGCACACGACACCAACCGTCCCCCTTAACCATTGTAACAACCACGCCCGTGGCTCAACTATAAATATTTGTATATATTGTTTTAATCCATTAATAAAGGAACAGTTTACAGTACATAATCTATCTTATACTATCCACCGTAACATTTTTTAATATTAATACATAATACTATATAATTATAAAACATTTAATAAGCAGCAATAACACTTGGTATTATCAAAAAAAGTTGTTTTTTTATCTTATATATATATATCTTATTAAACCACTATAATTTATTATAAATTTACGATTAATCCACAAGCAGAAGAACTTTGTGTCCATATAAACTGCAAAAAAAAACAATGATAATATTATTACATTCGGTATTATTAGATCCTATATGGATGGAGGGATTGCTTGGTTTTAAAATAATTAGATCTGACCCACTATCCTAGATATGTCGGAAGTGCTTTTTCTACTGCATTCGGAAATGAATGTCACATGTGTCTCTCCATACCAACATTTTAATATTAGGTGCAATGACAGTGCTTACGGGTTAAGAAACTGTGGTTCTGGTTACGGTGAATGGCTCAGCCACGTTGAGATTCATCCACCTTGCCCGGTTAGGTTCCCAAAGATTCCCATTTAATCAGTTAGGTAGTAAAGAAAATCATCGATGTCTATCCATAGTCTAAATATGAAGTGCAGATAGATATTCTGGAACTTCCTCGGAAATTAGAAAAACAGATCATCCCAATACAATCTAGTATCACCTTAGTATACACTTCATGGAGACTGGGAGAGAGGTTTTAATCTATCGACGACACAAGACAAATCGCTCTGCTTACCGGCGTCGGTCCTAAATCTGTCATTTCCAAAACCATTCACCTAGATAGAGATCCCATATGTCCCGTATTATACGGGATTTTCACGTATTTGAATCAAGTGTGCCAGTATCTCGACAAATGTTGGAAATGTTACTTTTGTTCTATATTTTCAATTAACAGTTTCATACTCATTTATAGTAAAATTGCATCTAGTGAATACCTACTTTAAACAAGTTAATTTCCTGTATGTAAAGAAAAATTTGGGTCAAAGACGACTGGAGAGTTGTATGAAAACTAGAATCAATTTTAGATTGATGGTTGACCATCTTCCGAACAACCTAGGTATCCGGCAATCGTTTTTATAATTCTATAAGAAAAGTCCCTCAAAAATAATTTTGAGGTTTTTGTTAATATAAATGTATATGGTAATATTAGATCATTAAAATTTAAATGTCTAAAAATGTGTCCTGTATTTGGTTAAATTAAATCTGGGATCCCTACACTTAGAGCTAATATATGAACTTCGGTCGAAGGCGCATGCCACCAAAACTGATTTTTTTTTTTTCATTAAAACTATTATGAATCTTACCTCCATAAATATATGATAGATTATAGTAGGTTATACCATAAGCTAAAACAGAATAAATAATACATTTGAATAAATATTGTAATATTGACATAGACATAAAAATCAAAATGTTAAGGTAAGTATATTGAAGTTAATTAATGTTTGGAATGACATTTTTCAGCCAGGTTATCTCATATTAAAATTATGTATTTCACAAACTAAATAGAAATTCAAAACAAATTAGGTATTATTTTAATCCTTTCCAATAGAAAGATAAAAGATAAACAGAATTGGTTCTAGAGGTATTTCAAAAACCGAAACCTATATTGGAACCAATATTTTGTATTTTATTGAACCTGAACCAGAACCAGAACAAATACTCTTTAAAATGTAAAATTAAAAACTTTGTTCTTTTGAGTTCTAACCGTTTTTTGAAAGCTTGAAATTACCTACAATTTTTTTTATGTTATGACTTGGTGAATATACAATATATTTAAACAAGTTATTGAAAAAATGACGGATTTCGGCAATTATCAAATATATCAGAAATTATAACTGGAGAAAAGACTTCAACAAACAGTATACCTGAAGACCTTCAAGTAGTGAGAAAAAATACTAAGATTCTTTAAGTATGCCTCGATATCTACGATGGATTTAGAACAAAATTTTTCTCAATTTAAGAATATATTTGATGAAAATCAGCCTGTATTTTTATTTACTTTACCAAGTCTTTAGTAGTCAACTGTAACTCTCCGGGTAATTCATAAAAAATATTATAAAAATGAACTAATTTTTAAAAATTTTTTTTTTATTATTTAAATGGGTGCATATTCAAAATACAATTAAAGTTGTACAGAAGTTATATAGTTCAATTATTTCAATTATTTAATACATATTTATATCGATTTTTTTAATATATTTGTCTATTATTTAATATATTTTTTAATCATTTTTCAATTTGTTTTAATTTATTTTGGCATCTTTGCATATTTTGCATATTTTTAGTGCATATAGTGCATAATTTAATGATAATAAGTGTATAAATGCATGCATATATTATAAATTATTAGTGAATATAATTCCGGGCCCTAGTTATAACCTTTAAATTTTTTATTCGTCTTGATCAATTTAACCACTGGATTCCATAAAAATTTACCTACTCTGAATAACCATTCATATATAGTACCGTATAATATAACCGTATATTGGGCGTATATGGTACCTATGCATACCATATTATTCAATATTCATATACGTTTACATATAGAATTACCATATTCATATAAATGTAGTAGATATTGTTGTAATGGTGTTAAAATACTGTGATTTTTGTACATATGATTATATATATTTCTAGATGCCTATTATTGTACTATATAAGTACTATACTATCATTATATTTTATATTGTATATTTATAAACCTATGTATATTAAAATAGATTTACTTAGATGGGAAGATTTACACTGTAAATCGTTCTAACATTTTGTCTTCGAAAATTCCGGAATGATTAAAAACCCATAATAGTATAACAATAGAAATTAAAAATTTGAAAGTAAATTTTTTATATATCCAAATACTGAATAACACACTAATTACCAGCTAAAATAAGATAAACCTATTCGAGTGGTTCTCCGTAATATATACATACATCTACATCTACAGAACATAAATATCCGATCTTGAATTACAGTTTATGATGTTATGGGATCACAAATTTTCTACCTAATACCAAAAAATACCCGTTACCATAAATTGGTATAAGCTTGACCATTGGCGCAAATAAGAAAATTCAATGGGAAGGGACTTCAGCTCTACAATTTTTAAAACAAGAATTATAAATTGGGGCTTTGTCCAGTAACGTATTTAGAATTTCATTGCCACAGGTCCACAAAAATGTATTTTGGCGCCTCCAAAATACATCTTTGGAATGGTAAATAAACAAAAATTATATATATTTTATTATGTATTATATAGGTACGGAAATCATATTTGAAAAATTTTCTTTACAAAAATTCATTACGATAATAAATCTGGGAGGCTTAATTCTCATCAGAGGGGTTTAGATCCCCAAACCCCACCCTATTTGGGCTATTAGCTTGACATTTCTAAAAAATATTATTATTTTTATAATAATATTATATTTGTGTATTTTTTTTTACTGTATATAATAAAGCACAATTCAATTTTTATCATTGAATATACATTTGAAGTTATACTTACACTCTAACTTTACAAAAACTACTACGAAATCGTAATTTATTCAAAATTTGGAACAATTATACTATTTGTCCAATATTTTTATTTTATTTTTTATTTTTTTCCTCCCAATTTAGAATATGCGAAATTACAAATAACGCGCATAATCATACGTGTAATATTTATATCATATCATTATGATATGTGTTGTTGTTTATCAATAGTGTTTTTACCTTTTATAAATCTAAAATAACTCCCAATTTGTTACTTCATTTTGGGTTATAAATATTATATTATTTATCTTAAAAAGTAAGTATACTACTAAAATGTTATAGTAATATTAACTTGTTTATTCAATAATTAAATTAAAATGAAAAATTACTAAATAGGTAATTTTTATATAATTATAATTATAATTATTATGGAAAGAACTATTTTAGAATTGTTAAATTCGTTGCCGTTTTTTCGAACAAAATAAGAACAATAACTTTTTTTTCAACTCTTACAAAAAAAAATATATATATGTATAATTTCGAAGAAAAAATTTGCATGAAAATTAACAGGCATTTCAGCATCATATTTTATAGAAATTATTGATATTTTCAATGTTCAAACGACAAGTTGATTTAATTGTACAATATATATATAAATGATGAATAGGTACAAATAGTATATGTTTTAAATATATTCATAAATATTTACTCACGATTTCTTGAAGGAAAATCAAAGTTAATCTTTTCTTTTAAGTTGCCTGTTAATAAGAATTGTATGAGTTACTGTTTAAATATTTAATTTATGAACTATATCATCTCTAAATTAATGAATATTATATATAAACTTAACATTTACTTACCCATACATAATTCTGTATAGACAATAGGTGCATATAATTAAATGAAAAATTCTATATTAGTGTTATTTGTGGATATATTCCATGAATACTTAATTTAAATGTAATTTACTTTTATAAAATGTATTATCTTAAAATACGTTTTTTTATTAAAATCATTTTATAAATTACTTGTATGAATAAAATAACCTTAATTGATTTAGTGATTAGTAATATGTGATATTTATAATAGGAATTATACTAAATTAAGAAATATCACTCTTACTGCATTTAAGATTTATGTATTACATAATATAATTATTTTATTATTAGTTGTTATTTTCAATTTTTTTTTAGTTGTATTTTGTAATTTTTGAGATATTATAATTATTAATTAAAAGCTAAAATAAAAAAATAAATAAAAATAAAAATAAAATAAAAGTAGGTACCACTAACTGCTAACGTAAAAAATTCATTATTAATGGCCACTTTAAAATTGATCTATATATATATATATATATTTATTACATATTTATTACTAACATATAAATAATAATAATACATATAGAATAATTATATACTTATTTATAATTGTATATTCAATCAATTTTTAATATTTGATAAAAATAACTCACCAAAATTGGTATAAGCTAGATTACGCAGAAAATAAATTATATTTGTTGTTTAATATAGGTACTTATATACCTACAGTAGTGTCATTATTTAGAAAAAACAAGTATTATGAATAAATATTGTTTTTATATAGTTGAACCTAAAGATTTCAGTTGATTGGATCAAATTATATAATTATATTGTACAGATCTCATGACATAATGATTTAACATAATTGTGAGAATGTCATACACTCGCATATTTTGAAGTTCTACCTAAATAATTTTAATTACATTTTTAATAAAGTCTAGTTATAATTAATGTGAATTAATCTTAATTAAATGTTTATATATATATTTTTATTTATATAAATTAACCGATGCTAACTTTATAAATACAATACACAATGAGTGTATGAATAATAAATAATATAATAGTAATATACATATTATATATATATTTACAGTGTTGGAAAAGTTAACGAATCTTTTTAACTCGGTATGTTAGGTTAGTTTAATAAAATAGGTTTTTTTAGAGATAGATATAGCACTTTCAAACAGTAACATTTAACATTGAAAATTTGAACTTTTGGTAGTGAAATCGTTCGTTTTTTCTATGTTAAGACTGGAGCGAAAATTGCCGAAATTTAATATGTCTGGGTATACTACATAATGAATACTGGGAAATGACATAAATGCGAAATTTTATCCCCAAATTATTTTTTCTTTTAACCTCACCATATCCTATTATACTATGGGAGAACTAGTGGAGGATACCTTTGGGATGTCAGATGTTTTAATTGATTTCATTAACAAGTTAACTGCCATGAATGCCATTATTGGTACTCATTAGTTTTGTTTTCTACGCCATACCAATTTAAAGTAATTTGTTACCTACGCCTTGAGTAGGTACCAATCCTGGTGTTCACAAGACTTATTTTTCAGGCTTTGAATGCCAAAAATGGTACTCACTTTTATTATGTGTTTAACTATTGAAGACCATATTTGGTACTCAATCTAACCACTGAAATGAAAAGTTCAGAAAAAATTCTATAAAATTATGTTGATAGCAAAGTTTAATTAAAATTACATTCGATTTTACCATAATTTACATGAATGGGTCTTAAAAAAACATTCTAGACAAAAATGTTTTAAACACTTGGTACATTTTGTTTGAACCCTATGTATTATCTTTTGGGCATATATGTTTTCTTCCACCTTGTTCGGCCATTTCTTTGTAACAGATGTAACATTTTCCCCGTTGTGCATTGATAAGAATGTGTTTCTTTTCACATGGTTGAACTTCAATTTTTTTAACCAAATTATAAATTACACTTTCGCGAAATTGAGTTACACTCATTTTTTTTTTGAAGTTACAGCAGTATACAAAGACATCGCATTTAATAAGCATGTACCTATTCAATAAAATTTCGAAAGCGACTTTCTGATACCATTTCAAAGACCTCCGAAGAGGTGAATGATATGTATTTATGATATATAGGCATTGAATACCTAAAATGGTACTCACTCCGATTATGATTTTTTTTTTTATATATATTATCAGTTATGTTATAATAAATTATTACGATAAAAATATTATTAGATTTGAATGAAATATACCCAAGGCCTACCTAAATAAACTGATAAATTTAACTTGGCGTAGCTAACAGTATTGTTGAAAACCGATTTTGGTATTCACGGCGCCAGAGACCATCATAATAAAAACAGCTCGGCAGTCAACTTGGTATTATTAAAAGAAACATCTTACATTTTTCTTTCTATACAGTATATATATATGTATTTTTATTGTTTAGAATATAAAGCATTATGTTTAAGAGGATGCTAATTTTAGTGGTATAAAAATACGTTCACCCTCTATAAATACAATTTCTCTCTTAGTAATCGTAGAGTCAATATGTATACCACTATATGAAAGATGCGAATATTTACTATTCTATAACGTGAAGTTTATTAATTTAGAATTTTGAAATTTCATGAATTTCAATCGTGGAATTTTCGGTTTTCAAAAAAAAAAAAACTCCACACTATAGTATAGTAAATATTATCATCTTTCATGTTTTGTATAGATTTTGTATAATATAGAGAAAAGTTGTAGTTATAGAGCATAAATGCAATTTTATCAACTATCGTGATATCACACAACAATAAAGAATAGTACTCACACATGACTAGTTTTAAATTACTTTCAAAATATAATAAATATTTTGAAATGGTTGGATTTTTATTTTTCTTAAAATTTTATAAAAATCGCCTGTACAAAACCCCTTGAACAATCGTGTGTACACCGTCCTCTGCTTGAGTCATTATTGTTTAGACTACATTAAAAAATAGATATTTAATTCTTAATTATAGATCATACCTATTCCATTTAGGGCCTAAGAGGTGATTTCTGACACCGTTAAATTACACCACGTCATTTTGACCATTAAAAAAATATCTTGTATATTTGTAATTTGGAAACGAATAAATCTAAATAATATGTATAATTCGAATAAAAAATTGTACTTCCGATATTTTAGAAATCCTTCAATTGGTGAAAAAATGTTATCTATACAAACCGCAATACAATCTTCTATGAAATTAATATCATATTACACATACGTATTACAGTTAACATACAGTAAATGTATTATACCACCTATAATGCAATTTATTGTGTTATTTTTATAGAATACAAAAATTATATTATAATGAATAGTTATACGATTTTTTTTATTTAACTATTAAAAATATTTAATACTCGTGATATAGTAGACTGCATACGTTTAGTGGATATAGTGATTTGAAAGAAATGATAAATTATGCCGTTCGTTAAAACTATTCTGATTGAAACTCCAGTGTGATTTTTTTTATCAAGTAAAATTAGTTTTAAATATATATTATATTATATTCTAATATTTAACTGATATTTGAATAATGTTGCTAAAATGTTATTCAATGTTGCGTGTTGACCTAAAAATAATAAATTTAAAAATGTTCAGAGGCCCCTTTTTTTAGGTTAATAACTTTAGAACGGGGGCTGCACTAACGATGGAGAAATCAGCACAAACTAGCACTAAACGTAGTACAAACAAATGCGATGAAAATAATTTTTAATTCCGATGTAGGGGTTGAACTTATTGACCGTCCTCTTTTAAAAGGTTAATTATTTTGAGTCTGGGACAACACTAGCGATTGGGACAATTCACAAATCACCATTAACATAGCACAAACAAATGTGATGATAAAATGTTCAAATTTCTGATGTTAGGGGGGGGGATCAACTTAATGGAGCCTAACTTTTATGTGAATTAAATTTTTCGAATAACTAAATTCGTTTTATGTATTTATAAAGAAATGTTGATGATGTATTTCAATATAATTAAAAATTGTTGATAATTTAATAAGTATTTAAAATAAATATAAATAATAAATAATAAATGCTACTTACGTATACCTACATTGTTCATATCCGTCCTCCGGTACATAAAGTATGATATACATATAGTTAAGTTCACTGACAAATGACATTTTTCCATGATTAATTTTAATTAGGTACCTATCCATAATTTGTAGAAGGGGAGTGACTACCGTTTTAATATACTCCACTTTATTTTTGGAATAACCCCCGAAATAATTATGCCCAAACGATGAGATTTTGTGCACATTTTTGCACAAACGATTTTCTTCACTAAAAGCTAAAATGTCCAAAGTGGGGAGCTATTGAAAAGAACCTAGTCTAACCATCATAATACTCATAATGTATATAATATTCAGTTTCAATTTGTAGGTAGAAAATTGGCTTTCAAACGTATTGAGCTAGTCATTTTCAAGTATAGTCCAGTGACACTGAGTATAGAATATAATTTATATAGAGTGTACCTACTGCAAATATACAATAAATATTACAATTTCCCATCAAAAAAATGTCTTTCCCCAAAAATCTTATGCAACTTTTACACAAAAAAAAAAAATAAAATAAAGTAAAAAAAAAAAATATTCATAACTGTAAAATTAATAGTTTCAGTATGAAACTACTATGCATACTCAATTAAAAAAAAAAAAAGATATTTTGCAATAAGTTATGTAATTATAGTTAAATTTAATTAATTTTTCTTATTATAAATGTAATAATGATTTCATTGGAATAGCTATATATTTTTTTTTAGGAAATTGTATAGTTATTTCAACTTGTGTTATAAATGCAATACAAGAAATATATAGATATGTTGAAAATAACATGTCATGTACTAAGACGTATAACATAATATAATTTAAAACTTATCATGCACAGATTTCAAAACTCAAAGTAAATTATATATAACATCAAAAAACTAATAATGTATAGTATACAATGTGTCGTATGTACATACTAATAATAATTGTATTATTATTATTATTCAAACACATAATCTTCCTCTTCTCCTTAACATTTTCACTTAACTATTTTAGGTCGACCACTCTAGTCTTTCGTATTTACTAACTCGATATTTTCAAATATATATTATGACATCATGCATTACCTTAAAACTCTCATAACATACTACTATCGAAGTCAAGCCAACTTAAATATAAGTATCCAAATATTTACTTTTGTTTCATATTCATAAATCATTAAAAATTGTATTTGTTTATAACTGTTATTTTTATATTTTTGTTAAGTTTCTAGTACCTGCTTACCACTGTCTTCCCTACCGAATTATTTACTTCGAATCAAATTACTAAATGTGTAACGAATAGTGCCAAATAAATGTGTCAAAAATGTAAACAATGGCATAATGTTTATAGTTTTTAAACAAACTATATTTTTTTGCTCTAAATAAACAAGTTTTTTAAGAAATAGACGAACAAAAGTTATTTAAATATACACTTACATACTACATGTCTGCATATAACATTAGAACAGTTATGTCCCGTAGTGTTCATATAATATTTATTTATTATTACTATGAAATGAAATTATTATATTTAGTGATATAATGATTTAAAAACATGCTAGTTTTTTAGGGTTTGCAGCGGATATTTTGTTTGATTCGGAATTAGTTCCGTTGTTAAAAATAATAATATTCCATATAAGTGTAATTATTGTTATTATTATTATTATTATTATTATTATGAAATAAAGTGTTTAGGTATACTTTAAATTTAAACACAAATTACACAAGAACACTGATATAGAGATACGGCAAATGAATATAATATTAATACTAGATATATATTTATTTTATTTTTATTTATAAGTACCTATTAATATTTTAAATATTAATATTATAATATAATATATAATATTTTAAAGAGAGTGCTCGTTTTTTTTTTATATATATTCCAAATTAATAATTAATAGAAATAAACATTTACAAAAAGATTTTACTGAACTAAACATTAAAAATAGGTAGGTATATATTAGACGTAAATTAATTATTCTTACCCGGTGTAATCACGTACAAAAATATAATACTGAACGTTGCGAGTGAAATTACGTTTCGTTTAAAGATATCCATTTTTTAAAAACCTTTGAAGTATAAACTAGAATGTCGGTAATATTAATTCAAAGTTAAGACTTACATATTATAAAAAAATGTTCGAGTAACGAAAATTGTCGGATTACAAATGGGCCTTACTTCGTATCTACGCAAACATAGAAAATAAAACCATATGGGAAATAACGACGACATTCATACATACAAATATAATTTTTTGTTCGCATTCATTTGAACGTATTCTACAGAATATGTTGCGTATCATGTAATTATTCTTGAATGAAAAAAAATTATAATACGACATATTCCGATATTTTAAAAGTTCATAGCATTGCTCAAATTCTGCTTTTTCTGCTGATTCCCGGTTTCCGTTTCTTTCAGCACGGTACCTGGATGCTGTGCCGTGCCGGGTCCAGATACCCAGCAGCTATCTCTTGAATATAGCGCACAGCGCCAAGAGAATGTGTACGCCCGGGGCTGATGCGGCAAACTCCCGACGAACCTCAGGGTCAACTATGTAACGTGCAATGGTATATAGTCGTATTTGATCCTTTGATTTGTAAATTTCTATATTGATTTAAGGGCTCTCTGCAAAAACCAATAGAGTCCACTTTTTCAGAAAAAACACATTTTGATAGCTCCTTATAGAGATATATCATCATTCTTTCCATCAGCATGTAAGGACGATAAGCTTAGTCCGATTATTTTTTACGGAGCTATTAAGTAAAAGACAATGCTGAAAGTGTTAATAATTTTGACATTTTAAATAGATAACGAACGAGTTTTCAATTAATTGACTTTTAATTTATTGAAAATTGATTAATATTTTCTATATATTATAACACCTTGAGAGGACGCTAAACTAGGACGATCGATTCTTGACCGTAATACATGTTTACACAAAACGGTTAAATGTATAGTTAAAGTGATTTTAGAGTACAATATAATATCTACTATAACGTCAATGGACAACATAATTTTGCGTGAACCTCATTTGGGTTAATTAATAGATATGCTTATTAAAAAAACTAGTTATTAAAGCGTAGCTATACAAGTAAAGAAAATATTTTAAAACATTTTTTTAAAAAAAAGTGGAAAATCCTTTTGTCAAATTAAAATCACTATGCACTATCAATTTTTATTTTAGTTTATATAATAATTACATAGAACTCTTAAAAATGTGAAGCTAATTGTTTTGTGAATTTTATCTTCGCATAATATTGTGAGTAACACACCTTCCGTGTTTGAATTGATATCACTCAGAAAAAAAAAACGTTTCATGCTTCAATGAAATTAAATCATTTAATAAACATATAAGATCAATTTGATCTAAAATCTGGTTTTTATAACAAAAATGTAAAGATTCCTTGCGGTTTCGGTTATTATTAATAGTTTTTTTTTTTTTTTTTTTTTTTATTGATCCGATAAATTATTATATCCGATAAAATAATATGTAAAAACAGTGATTTAAAAACTATAATTGGAATAAGTTGGTGACTAGTGTTTTTTTTTTTTAAATTAAACGATTTGAAATATATAGGTTGAGTATGTACCTATACCAATTTAAATATATACGCCCTGTGCTATTACTCGCAAAATTTTAATTTTCAATATTTTTTCGTAACGTATATACCGCAATGTAATACGTATATAATTCAACAGGTTATGAATGATAATTAAGTCAACATTTTTCAACTGCATTTGATTTAAAAGTTAATCTACTCACGTTTACCATATCTACCTACTACGTTATACGAATATTTAATTAATTAAGTCATATTTTAATTGTATAAGTATTTACTATAACACTATAATACGAACTCCGTATACCAGATACGAGCTTGTAGCTCAGTTGGTATACGTATCAGCTACTGTTAATGCAATCTATTGTAATAAGAAATTGTAATTGATTTGGCTGAAATAAATAAAAAAATAAATGAAATATTGGGCCGGGGTCATCTATGACGATTGAAACGCCAATATTGCAATATTTTTGATTACCTATTGATATTAAAATAATCTACATCATATTTTATAAAAAATTTTTTAATTAACTAAATAATTGAGTTATAAATTACTTGTTTTATAAATTTCAATATATATATATGTTGTTTTGGTATGATTAATTTAAAATAAATAGCTAGATCTGTGGTAAAAGTAAATATAGTACTAAAAGTATACCTACCCGAGGTAAACATACAATGTAAAGTAAAGAGTTACAGCGTTCGGGTTTTCTCAATATACTGATATTTGTTGGAATCCAAAGTATAATAACTATTGATAGCGTCTATCGATCAATCTTGAGGACGTCCAACACCCAATTTTCAAGCGATTTTGTGTAGGAAAGTTTTAAGAAAAATGAAAATCCAACAATTTTATTGTATTTAAATATATGCCAGCTGGACATATACCTATACATATATATATGAGCTGGATATGTCTCAGCGGCGTATTTAGAAATTATTTATGGGGGGGATGAAATAATTAATCATAAGGTTACCGAGGTGATCATGCGGTTCACGAATATGGTGCGGGCGTGCTGTTATCTATATTCTATAAATAAATCGATTGAATGGAAATCCATTTCTTTATTATCTATAGTAACACAAGTATTATGAATTATATCATTTTATGATTTTTATTTTTATTTTTATGGAAATATATATTATCCTTCCCCTTAGGCATATATTTTTTCATTTCACTATATATTTCCATAAAAAAAATTAAAAGTCGAAGTGTGCAAGGGGGGGATCTATTCCCCAAATCCCCCCCCCCGGAAATACGCCACTGCTAGGCTGATCTGTACGATTGACAAAAGGTAGGTATATTTTGGTAAAAAAAACTGGTCGGTATCCAACGTCCTTAATAATTATGCAACAATTTGTAACTACTCTTATATCATCTTTATAAAAAACTGATAAGTGATAATAGGGGTGGTATATTATTGCAATGACCTATTATGAATAGTATACAATATATTTATATATCAACTATCATTATATATATATATATATATATATATATATATACGAGAATATATATATTTTTTTTATAGGTATAATATTTAATAATGATTATGGCATTAATAATGTAATTATTATACCAATCATATTTTATTGATACGTACTATTATTAGTTAAAGATGAAAATATTTGTCTTAAAATATTATTAAGACATTTTCATTTTTATTATATACTTTTAATTATTATTGTAGGTATCAATAAATTATATAATTTATCTGAGTACATACCCATTTATAAAATCTCAATAAGGAAATTGATGAGTATAAACATAATATCAAAAAAAGGAGTAGGTATAAAATTAAATGTAGGGAATGGACTCAGTAATACGTATAAGATAATTTAATGTATATATCGACAAAAAACAGAAATTGTTAAAAAAACTTTTAAATGCATTAATAATTAATTGTAACATTAAAAATCTGAATCATAATTTAGGACTGTACAAAGTTATTCCAAAAAGTCCAAAATTAATGAAAGATTGTACATAAATATATGACGCGGTCCTCGAGTCACCATCACTTATTGTCAGCCGTAATCTTACGTGTTTAAAGTCCCCCCCCCCATGTTATCGGATTTTTTCCAAATCTTCACAAATATTTTGAAAGATTTGAAAACCATTATTTTAGCCATGAGAGCATTTTTGTAGTAGGGGGAGGCAACTTCACGCAGCCCCCCATGTCGTCCCATTTATACCAAACCTTTACCAAAATGTTATGGTTAATTAGAAAATATTTGAACATTCATTTTTAGAATTTCACAAGCCTGGATTAAGATAATTTGAGGCCCCGCGGCCAACATTTTCTATGAAGCCCCATTGCTTCAATATAAAAAAAATGTTCATAATGTATAATTTAATTTTAATTTTAAAAAACTACAAAATTAAAATTTTTTTCTTGCTTTACACTTGGCAAAGTCAGTTACCATATTAACAAAATGTATTATTTCCAAAATATTTTTTTCAGATGCCAATACCATAAGTGCTGTTAAATTATCCTGTGAACTGGTTGTTCGGAATTTATTTTTTATTCTTCCAAGTTTTGAAAAAGCCCTTATTGCAGAAAAATTTGCACTTGGAATTGTTAAATATATCTTAAGCGCAATGTATAAATTGGGAAAAACATCAATTAATGTATTTTCATTAAACCATTTCCAAAGATCAAGTATATAGACATGTTGAGCATTCATTATTGAAGGTCTACTTAAAGTTATGTACTCACAAAACTGTATTACTTCATTAGGTACTGATAAAATTATCCACATCTTTTTTATAATTGGAAATGAAATTTTGAAAACTATTTTTAATATCTTCTTCTTCGTCTGTATGAGTCGTGTCAATAATTGGAAAACATAAATTTGTTAAAAATAAAAAAATTTCAGACACAAATTTATAGGCATCAATTTGTTTTTCCAGTTCTATACAAAACTTATCAATGATAATGTAGTGAGTTTCAATTTTAAACTTATTGCTGCCCCTCATTGTAATATTATCAAAACCATCCGGAAACTTTTTCTTTGATGTTCTTTTTCCTTCATCGCGATATTTATTATTGATTTCTGGACTAAGTTCAATTATTCTTTTTTCATAAGACTCACTAAAATCTCTTAATTTTATTACATAATATTTTAATGATTTTAATAAATTTAGGCCTTTTAATGGGTCACAAGTAGGTACTTTCTTGTAAATGTATGGAAGTCTTATTAGAGATATTTAATATATCATTCCAACAAACTGCTAGGTATCCAGTTTCTTTTTTAACAATTTGTTTTAACAATAATCTAGCTTCTCATTTTGTGTCACCATTTTCTTTACTATCTTGACTTATAATACTTTTTAAAATTTGAATAATTTCTTTGTAATTTGTAATAAGTGCTTGACAAGACTCAGCATCTAGTAGACCATCTAGTATCACTGAGTGATTTTAGTACTAACATACATCCTTTTACATTTGCCTGTAAGGTGTTAGTTAAAATATCCCGTCTGTGTGTTGATCCATTAAAAAAATTATATAAGTTATGAAGAAAACCGAAGTAGTTAAAAGCTTCCTCACAACAATCAACACTATGAACTCCAACAAAATTTAATGAATGAGCGGTATATGGTACATAAATAGCTAAATTACTTTTGTTTTTAACATGAGCCTGTAATCCTTTATATTTGCCACTCATATTAGGAGCATTATCATAGGATTTCCCACGACAATTAACTATATCAAGTTCAGCTTTTGAAATGAATTCTTCTAATATTATAAATATTGACTCCCCTTGATGATTTTTAACTGGATTTAAATGCAATAATCGTTCATGAACGCTTGTTGATGTGCAATATTGTAAGATAGCTTTAATATATTACTTTCAACATTTCCCTTAAAGTTTTCATTTAATAGACAAACATCTTCATTTTTTTCATTTACAATTGACATTGACATATTCTCAGAGGTATTTGGTACATTTTATTCAACATATATAAAAAATATTAAAATTCAAATTTAATAAGAAATATATTTCTTGTAATACCCATTGCTGGTATTGATATATTTTCATTCAATAGACAAACATCTTCATTTTTCTCATTTACAATCGACATATTTGATACATTGTATTCTACTTCTACATCTACAAAATATGATTCCTTTAATATGTAGGTATAAGGTAGGTGTACAGAGATTTGGTTTATGCAATAACTTTTGTTCTGTACAATATTCTTAAGTTTATTTTTTTTATGTAATAATTACTAGAACCCTGTGTTACAATACTTACATGGGCGTCCATTAGGGGGGGCAAAACAGGGACATGTCCCCCCCCTGGCTTTTCCGTACCTACTGTAAAAATTTTATTTAAATTATATTAAATCACTAAATCCAGTAGATAGGTACTATAATA
>JAIPRL010002025.1:28024-67851 GCA_025469235.1 Pemphigus obesinymphae | reverse complement strand
TGTATGTATGTATGTATGTATGTATGTATGTATGTATGTATGTATGTATGTATGTATGTATGTATGTATGTATGTATGTATGTATGTATGCATGTATGTGTGTGCGTGTGTGTGTATGTATACATACATAGGCTGAAGAATGACGCCCAATCTACCATGGTTTATAGCCTAGTTTCAAACTGTTCCGCGGAAGAACATGCCGCTACAATAACAACTTAGCTTATTGATATCTCGGACATCTGCATGCGCCGTACACCCAGGATTATAGGTAGGAAACCTGTTCCATGGTAGTCATCCACGATCGCAGACATGAGAAAAGCTGAATTTAAAAGCCGATGTGCATATCAAAAAAAGTGGAAAAAGCATGGGGAGGCAAATTGTGTTGCCGCACACAAAGCTTATAAGGCTGAAAAAAAGAGCTGGTGATAGAAATCAGTAAAGCCAAGGCGAGATGCTGGTTCGAACTCTTAGATACGGTAGACCTACTGCAGGAAATCGGTCTTCCGGTAGACGTCGAGTTTATTGAGTACGCGGATGACGTGGCGATCGTGGCTACGGCTAGGGTGCACATAGATATGTCTCTCTTCTAAGATTAGAAGAGAGACTGGAAGAGGCCATGCGGTTAGTTACCAATTGGATGGACGACAATGGTCTGGAGTTCGCTGTTATCAAGATGGAGGCCATTGTACTGAGGAACAGGAATATCCGCAATAGCATGGTCATGTTATTCGAGGGGCATTGGTTTGAATCTCAGCCAAGTGTCAGATACCTGGGTGTACAGGTTAACGCGAGGATGAGATTTGCGAAGCACGCTGAACTGGCAGCCACTCGGGCAGCTGATGCATGCAGGCAACTATCGCAACTACTTCCCAATTTCAGAGGCCCTCGTCAGAAGATGAAGAAAATATTGGCTAGCATACTGACATCCCGCTTGCTGTACGGGGCACCAATATGGTTCCCTACCATGACCTCTTGAGCTCGCAAACGGATGTCCAGCGTATGACCATGCTTCGAGTGGCGTGCTGCTACAACACGATATCATACGAAGCCGTCGTGATTGTGTTAGACATCCCATCGCTCAACATACCCCCGAAGGAAAGAACAAACGCCTACAACAGGATGGACGCTGAGGTTGCTCGCAAAAGATTGCTCGAGGATTGGCAGCAAGTGTGTACTGTATCATTAAATGGTCATTGGATGCATAGGTTGATAGGTGACGTCAGAATGTAGTACAAAAGGAAGCACGGTGAAATGACGTTTCACATGATACAGGTGCTAACGGGGAATAGGTGCTTTTTGCCTTGAAGCGTTTTGGTAGATCTGAAACTGACGCCTGTGCGCAATGTGGTGCTTCTCCTGACTATGCGGAATACACTGCATTTAGATGTGATGCGTGGCAACGTTAGAGGATCGAAGGGTGTGTGAAAGGGTCGAAAATCTCACTCCAGAGAATTTTATTAATGTGACGCTAGAGTCTCTGGCAGCATGGGCATTGGTAGAAAGGCTGTTTTCGAGAATCATGGGTATCCGAGAAACAGAGGACAGGGTAGCAGCTCCGACGTTTAAATCAAGTTGTTATTTATTAAGTTTTTGTTTATGTATCTACTGTGTACTTTATGTATATATAATTTAAAAATTAGTTTTTAAGAATAGCTTGTGTCAAGATTATTTTGTTTTCGTTGATAAACGATATGGCAAGGGGCTAAGTAATACCTCGGCGGTGAAGCCCCTTGTTTGTTTATATATATAAAAAAAAATGTATGTATGTATTATAAACTATATATAAATGTCTAGAAAAAAACTGTAAAATATTAAAAAATATATAGAACATAATTGTATTACTTAAATAGATGTATACGGTGACAAACTTAAATCCCATATAAATGGTGCACATTTACTACAATATTAACGACCAAACATTGGGGTTAGATAATTTAGTCACAGTGTCTCGATCGGATGGATGAGCACTGATCACAGTTCAGTGTTCTCTCATACTGTCCTTCAAAACTCTAAAATAGAAGGCTCTCTCCTAAACTGGAGGAGAGTCATTCCTATTGTTTTTTTGTTTTTGTCCTACGCTCTTTGACAATTTTCATACATTTTTTTTGCGTATTATACATTTTTATTTTTCATTAGGGTAATTTTATATAATTTGGGTTTCAGCATGTTGAAAAAAATCTGGTTATTGAACATTTCCGGTTACGGTTAAGTATATAATAATTATTCGGGTGTTATATTTGTTGTATATTAATGCATATTAAATGTTCAATGCCAATGCTTTATAATAATCAGATTTTAATTTTAAAGTAAATACAACGAAAAATAATCATTGTAAACATATTTAGTATCATTTCTCAATTATTATATTTTCACTTAAATACTAGATTTTGATCACGGATCACAGATTTTAGATGTTTAAATTTAAATATATTTATGTATACTGAAAAAACTACTAATGTTCTTGCCTTAAATGTAATGGAATAATTTATTTATTTTATCACTTTTCGATCAAACTAAATGAATATTTTGTCATAGCATCAGTGGCGTGATTAAGAATTTATTCTGGGGGGGGGGGATAGACAAATTTTGTTGTACGTAATTATTGAAAACAACGCCCCTCACCCTTAACCAAATATACTTTTAAATTAATTTGTTTATATATGTAAAAATGTAATAAAAAATGTATATGTGAAACACTGTGGCAGGAAAGTCATCGCATAGTTGACTCACATCTTCAATGGATGCATCCGTCTACAGTATTTCCCGAAAGCACGGAAAACGGCAAGCATGATCATGATTCTAAAACCAGGAAAAGACACCAAATAACCCATCAACCACAGGCCAGCCAATTTCATTGGTAAACACCATGTCCAAAGTTTTCTAGTCCCATCTTCTAAATCACCTTAAGTTATCGACCACATTGTAATTCGGCCAGTGCAATTCGGATTCAGAGCTCAACACAGCACCACGACTCAACTAGTCAACATCATCGATAATATGGTCAATAACCTGAACGGGAGACAATAAACAGCAGCGGATCTACTAGACATCGAGATGGCCTTCAGTCTAGCACGCCGGTTTTACATTCAAGTTGATCTAATCAGGAGTTTCTTCCCAGTTCAACAAACACCATCAGAGTATTTCTAAACGACAGATCCTTCCATATTAAAATTAGAAACAAAAATTCAAATTCCAAGAAAATCGTCGGGCGCTGGAGTCTCACAAGGCTCCAGCCTTACATATCAACTTTTCTCGATCTTCATTAACGACATGCCTCATTACCCGAAAAACATAATTGCCCACTTTGCCTACAACGCTTTGATCTACACAACAAGACCCACAAACAACTATTCCGTCAAAAGACTGCAAGAAAATCTCGACATACTAGGAGCCGGGTTCAAAGAATGGAAAATAACAATCAACGTACAAAAAACTCAAACAATAATGTTTTCAAACAAGTCAATTCTAGATACACTAGTGATCCAAATGTAGGGGCAGCAGATCAAATGGTTCTACTCAGTGAGGTACCTCAAAATCCACATCGACAGACAGATGAAATTCGCCAGACAAGTGAATCATGCAGCCAACAAAGCCAAGGCAGCCAAATTCATACTACCCCCGGATATCATCGCCAAAATCCCACTGTCGATAAACACAAAGCTCCAGATTTACAAGACCATTCATGACATACGCAGCCGCAGCATGGGCAGCAAACATATCAGATACTAGATGGACAACCTTGGAAAGAATTCAATCTACAATCCTTAGGACTATCACAGGAGCCGAACCTGGCCATCAGAAACTCAACGATTATACCTACAATCAAGGTACAATCAACCAACGAAATGCCAAAACCGTTGGAAAAAAAAACTCAAACACGAACACTACGAACAACTATAATAGCTGACATACTTAATCGATCTGTATTAAAGAAACTTCACAGAGTACGCCCACTAAACATTTCATAAGCTCCACTAAATTGCCAAAAACACAAACTTAGAACTCGGAAAATTTACACATTAACAAAACATGATAATTAAATTATTTTAGGATTTTTACAAATATAGGGGTAGTAACAAAATAAAAAATTTAATTGTCGTGGTTTAGTAGTTAGGTACCTATTTTTGTTAAATAATATTACATCAAAGCTTCGATCAGAATTATAGGCGGAATTAGACATATTTATTAGACTGGGCCGTATTTGAGTCAATGTTATTAATAAATGAACTACTTCGTTTTTACTTATCCTTTGCACAATTTTTTCTTTAATTATTCTTTTATAATCGAAATCTAAGAATCTCTGTGAGAAATTAATATTAATGACAGTAGCTATAGGTAATCTATAAGATTAAAATTCCAATTTGATTACATACATTTCAAAAACAATATGTTTATTCTATGTACCTAATTGAATTTTCCAAAATGTTTAAAATGTTAACCTTATTTTTCCATTCATTTTTTCTAAAGAAAAATTCAAATTGACTAAATTTATATATTTTTTCAGTAAAATAATTTAGAAAAATTAAAAATATTCTGTGCTCACAATGTTGCTTTGGCAGTGGTAAAATTATTTTATTTCGGTGTCCACTGCAGCAGCTGTAGGCAATATGGTATACTACATAAATGTGCAGCATTTTTTTATAGAAAAAATTATATATATATATATATATATATATGTATCTTGCACGGGGTGTGCCTGACCGTTTATTAGATTAGTGATTAAATTAGATTAAATAGAAAATTAAGGCAAGTAAAATTCAGTAATCTAAAAATTATATAAGTATATATTTTAGGGTGGTTCTTATTTTTTGGCCTTAAAAAATTTGATGCTAGGTTCCCGAAATTTCGTTCAATGTATTAAAAAAATAATTATGGTAAAGTATGAGGTGATAAGTCAACTCCTTTACGTGGTTCAAAGGAGTTGAAGTTTCATGAATAGGGGTGAATTAAAATTTTTTGCTTATACTATCTTAAGTTGTATAGTTACGTTAAAAATATAAAGAACTATTATTATATAGTAAATGTTTACTAAAAAAAAGTTTCTAATAAATTTTTTTGTAAAACTCATGGTTTTCCGTAAAATTAAGAAACACCGGTCAAAGGTTATGTTTTCTGAAAATGGTCAGGTTTTTAGTTTTTACCTATAAATAATGTTTAATATTGATTTTATTTAGCATTATTATATTATTATTTTAATTGAATAAGCTAATCAATTTATATATATAAAAAATTAGTGAATTTTGAAAAAAAAATAACGCCTTTTAATATATACCTAAAAAGTTTGTAAAAACCTTAATTTTCAAGGTTTTTCTTGATTTTTTAAAAAAGGATTAATGTGAAAAAAATTAATAAAAAAACATTTTTTATAGAAAATATTAAGTTCTAAAATAATATTCATATACAATTTTTGTGTAACTTCAAAATTAAAGAAAATACAGAAAAAAAACTAAAAACCTGACTATTTTCCGAAAACATTAAATCTGCCTATACTAAGAATCATTTTTATCGAATACAATGATTTATCTTTGTTTTAAAATTTAAAATAATAATATACTATCCTGTTTTCAAGAACCGAAGGGACGATGGACCAGCTTCTTCCATCTATAACATATCCAACGTACGAAATGTTTACCTGACTTTTTTTTAAATTTAATATTCTAATTATAAAAAAGCCAGTAAAAATAATAAATCATTTCTTTCGATAAAACGATTCTGAATGAAACTTTCGGTGTATATAGTATGAATATTAGATACTATAAGCATTTACCTATAAAGCTAATAAAAAATACGAAGTCAATATACATAATGCTTTATTAAATATTTGGTGTCAATTTCAGGTTTCTTGCATTTAGTAGTTATAAATATTATTTATCAGTTGTATAGTTAGTATATACATAGTTAGTCACTATGACTAGTTTATTTGTTATTTTCTCATTTATAACAACTTTTTGTGATAATTCCTTATAAAAGGTAGTTTTTCGTTACGCTTATGAAAACTGTTTATAAAATCAAAAATTGACGCTTATAAAGTACTAATTTTTAATTAATCAAGAGCTATTTTGACTTCGTTTTTTTATTATACCTACCTTTTAATTAATAATTATATATTTCGATTATTATTTTCTATAATATAAAATTATCTCTACTTTAATTACAACAATAATAATAAACAAAAAAAAAAGTTCTAGGGGGGGATTTATCCCTATTAACCCCTCCCCCCTCATAATTATGCCACTGCATAGCATAATCTAACCTAACCATACCTGATACGATAATGTAACAAATAACAAGTTATTTTTATTTAAATAATATTTAAACATCTTACATTTATTTCATTTTCATTTTTCTAAAAAGTAGTTGAAATTGCCTATATATACTGCTTAAAAATCACGAGTGTAATGTTGTTGGTATTACTAAAAAATACTTTAAACTACAAAGTAATATCAAATTAAAATTTAAACTAATCCAATTTTTTAACTTTTTTATGTTTACAAAAAATAAAATATAATATAATCATAACTAATAAATAATAATAATTAATAAGTTCACGCGAAATGCATATATTGTGTTCTGCAATAACTTACCATATTAGTTCAAAAAAATACATACCAATTAACGTATCATACTATCATTTAATTTTTTTTAATTATTACAATTATTCGGATTTCGGGTTATGTAAATTATTTGGGTTAATTCAAGTAATAATACAAACAATTTGGTCCATCATCCCATCGGTCTTTATTGTTATTTTAAATTTGAAAGCATAAAACGATTCTGAGCGATGTAATTGTTTTCAAATTTATACTCGTATATACAACTAATTGAAAAATGATCTCTATAAGTCATTAATAAGAAAAATCTGTACCAAAAATTCCTACCTGACTCTATCACTCGCATCCTTTCACTTATCCCCACCTTTAACATATATTACTTTCCATCACATCTCCCCCCCACCTCTTTTTCAGTCTTCTTCTCACCCTTTTTAATACATACACACTCTCTTTCCTCTTTTAATACACGCCTGACCCATCTCAATCTTAATATTTTCTCCCTCATTTTTTCAACCATCGAAGCTACCTATATCTGTACTACCTACTACTATCCTATACTACCTCACCTCGTATATACTCATTCCATATTTTGTTCTCTCTAGTCACTCTGCTCATCCGCCTTAACATTCTCATCTCTGCTACACTCGTTCTCTGTTCTATCTTTCTATCTACTGCCCAACATTTTTTCCCATACATCATTGTATGTCTCGCAACTGTCTTAATGTTTAAAATATATTTCAAAAGTATTATATTTATTATTGCCTAATGATAAGTAATCTTCAATAATGAGACAAAACACGTTTTGGGAGATGTACGTTCCAAGAAAATGTAGTGGATGTAGTGGTTATAGTATACTATATGTATACAACAATCTCTACGGAAAATTTAAGTCTTAACAGATTATTTCGATTTCCGTGGACGAATCTTGATAAAGTTATTTTGAATCAAGTTATATTATTTACGATCTTTAATTTCTTATAGAGGTTGATATACACTGGAGTCTAAGACTATTCAGTATTATCGATATGTGTATCTCCAAAAAAACATGTTTCACGCATGGAAAAACGGCAGTATAGCGTCGTACTTATAAAGATAAATTCCTAAAAAAATAACGGACAATAATAATTATTATTATTATAACTAAATCGGGAAATAATGTTATGCCGAACTACGTTCAAAATTGTTTTTCGAATTCAATGATTTATCTACGATTTCAAATGTAAAATAATAATACTACGTGATCTTATCAGACGACCAAAGGGACGGTGGTCCAACACTTATAACTATCATGGTCCATCCATCACTTATAACTAAACTACAGTTACCTACTTATATATGTTTCTAAACATAAGTTTAGAAACCTTATATTCCCGTTATATTCGTAGTTACTAGTATAATCCGTCCAGTTCATCTGCGCCCTTGGCGACCGTTACATTTTTAAATTTGTAGGGGTTATTCAAATTGTGGAAGCACAGTTGACGTGTTCCTTACATACTTTTTTTGAGGTTATCTCTAAGGAATACTCCTGGAAAAATACTGATTACCCAATAATATTCATGATAATATAACAATCGCACGTTGTAGGTATCACACATTGTTCAATTAATATTTTTGAACCCTTGATTTGGTCAAACGTGTGACGTCGCCGAGGACGCAGATGAACTGGATGGGTTATACATAATTACGAATTTGTTGATTTGGTTATCAGGGAGAAAGATATTATTGGTTTTATAATATTTGTATTATTTAGTTACGAGGAACGTTGTTGATTTGGTTACTAGGCAGATAGATAGATATTATTCATTTTGTTTTACTATAATACGTACCTAGTTACTAGGGTGCAGATGGAAAACCGAAGATCTAGCACGCTCGAAGAGTGTTTTTCCTAATGTCCTTATGTCTCAATGTCTGTCCTTACTATTCGTTGTCGTGGTTACCAATATTAATATTTATAACTTTTATTTGTTTTGTTAATATTGTAGGTTTCTATACATAAGTTTATAGTAATTATAAGTGGATTTTAAACAAATTGTTTTAAATTTGTTTATGGAACTAAAGTTTATGGTTTAAAATATGTTTAGAAACTGCAAATTGAGTACACTTTGCAAAGTGGGCTTTTCGAATTTATTTAGTACTTATTATGTTTGATTTTTTTGAATAAAATATACTATTCGTTATCTCATCATTATCGCCATCATATAACTTTTATTAGATGAAAGTTTTTCCATAAGAAATAAAATAGAATGGTTTTTATTTATGCTGAATTGTAATATTGTATGTATGTGGTGCAAAAATAAATAATTATATGTAATGTTAAAAATATTTGAAAATTGCATAGTACTATTTTTTTTTACTTTTTCATAATTAACTATCATATTGCCTGTTAGTCATCGTTTATCATGATTCATATATAAATATATTTATTTAGATTTAATATAATTAATCAATTTAGATGATCTAAAAACAAAACTATTAATGTTTATATTTGATTCAAAATGTATATTTTGTCGCATTATAAGTTAGGTACAAATCAATTTTAAATATATTAACACACTATAATACTCTATAGTCTATAATAAAGTATAGCTTTTTTTTTTGTAATTGTAGAATCCAAATTTAAAATATGAAAAACAAGATAATTTACATTTTTCAATTGCAGATTTTAGCAGTTCAAATAAAAATATTAAAACATCTTTGTACAACAGCACAACTATAAAATTCTCATATTTACGTAGTGCATACCTATCATTCAGTTTTTAGTAATTTTTTGATTAAACTACGATCAGAATGTAAAAAATGGTTACAACATGTAGGAAGAATAATTTTTAATTTCCTACAAGTATGAAAATTGTTGAAAGTTTAATACATTTTTTTTTTGTATATTTTGGTATACCTACCCATTTTTATAATAATGTTATGTTATATAAATATTTTAATAATTATAGATGACATTTTACTATAATTGCACTGAATATATTTTTAATACAATGGCTTATACTCATTTTACTCTCGACTTATGCCTATTAATAATGATATTAAAAGCAAATAAATAAATTCCAGTGCCATCAATTGATTCAGCAGGAAATTTTTTACAAAATTGACGTAGGTATTACAAAAAAAAAAGAATTATCAATATTTTACTTATAAATGGTATGGGAAACCTTAAGAGGACGTGATTCCCCGATTTCTAGTGTAAAAATATCTGTACGCAAAATGTCGATAATTCGGTTCACAGTGGTTGAAAAATAAAAACACCTATTATATAATCGAAAGTTGATAATATTATGGAGGGAATGTCAAAAGCTTTTCATCAAATAATGCCTATAAAAAAAGTTACAGCCGTTTAAAAAACTAAAAAAAAAAGGATTTTTGAATATTAGATTGTATAAGAAATAATTAGTTTATTAAGTTATTAGTTTACATTCCCTTTAAAATGTTGCGAAATTTTAATTTTATAATAGGTGTTTTTGCTCTTAAACTACTAGGAAACAAGTAATCGTAATTTTGTGTAGGCATTTTTTTTTTTAAACAAATATCGCAATTACACAACAATAAAAAATAGTATTGACACAAAGCTATTTTTAAATTAATTTAAAAATATATTTAAATGTATTCAAATTATTAGATTTTCATTTTTCTTAACATTTCATAAAAATAGTCCATATAAAACCCCTTAAAAATTAGGTGTATGACGTCTTCTTAATTCTTATATAATTTTAATTTATGAAACATTTAAATTATTACATTTTTATTATTTTCAATCATCGTCTTATTTCTATAACATTATATTAATATTTAATATGCATAATTGAATAATCTATATTCTATATGACTATATATATAAATTAAAGTTCCTCTTACCTGTTTTTTTTATAGACTTTTATAAAGTCTACACCGTTCAAGTTCCAAACTTCGTTCAAAAATTCTTTAGTCTCCGGATTGAAGCTTTATATATATTATAAATATATCTAAAGTATAATATTTATATACATTAATATATATATATATATATTAACTTTGTTTCCCTTTTCATCCAAAAGTTAAATTTTTTTACCCTCGTTTTTTTTTATATTTTAAAAATATTGGGAATTTTGTGGATTGATTTATTATTATTATTTTTTTTTTAGTTTGAAAAATAAAAACCTCTTATATAATTTATATTAAAAATTATAATATGTTGACTATTAAATAGAAATTAATTACAACATATACTTATTACATATAAATTTTTATATAATGAATTTTGATGATAGATACAGAAATAATTAATTTATTTCCTGAGCAATACTTCCAAAAGCGATAGTTTTTAGTTATAGTTACGTATACTATTTGTTATGGATTATTAAAAGTTGAAAATATAAATAAAGCAACAAAAAAGTATTTATATTTCTTTAATAGCCTAGAAATAATTTTGCTAAACAAAAATAATTAAAACAATATAAGTATAGCTATATTAATTAAAAATAGACATATTTTGATAAATAAATGGTAAGTATTCTTGGAAAATAGACTTATACATATAATTGATATTAATAGTGTTGAAAATGGAAATAGAAATTAAAATCCCAAAGAAGACCGGTATTTTATATAATTTTAAATAATATAAGTATATTCATTAGTTTAAATTATTTTTACCGTTAAAATTAATTGGATTTTTATACATTTAAATTGAGAATTAACATATTATAGGTATATGTTATGATTTTATAGGTGGATTAGGTTTTGTTTCCAAAATGGCATTTTTTTTTTTTGTTACTATAAGGACTAAGCGAAATAGCTTTCGATACAAAAAAAAAAGGCCAAGAGAGCAAAGGCAGATGCTCCTGAAACAGATTATCGATCGTTCAGTCTTGGTTTTTAATGAAAATGTATGTACATAACCGAGGGTGGGATTGGTGGAGCCATACCCTTACACCCCCGGACCTTTGACTAGAATAAGAGAATCGTCCATAATTTTTTATTAATACAAGTGTGGTAACTGTATCTGGTTAAAAGGTCTTGGTATAACTGTATCCCTCGAAATGATGATAAATTACGTACCTACCAGTGTAATTGAACCTAATTAATAGTTTTATAGTTTAATCATTTAATGTTTATATTAATGATTAATAACGATAGCCTATAGGTATTCCATAAAAATGAAACATTTCAATATCGACATATTGAATTTTTGTACAAATGTGTTGTACCTAATACATAATGCATATCAAATGTACAGTGTGAGCGTCATATAAAACGTATATAGACAATTTTTAATATGGCTACCTACCTTATGGTAGCAGATAACATAATTTAATATTTGTATGACAAAAGTATATAGAAACATAATTTTGAATTATTTATAATATATTACTAACAACTAACAATACATATATATATATATTGATACGTTTCATGAATAATATATATTTTTAAATATTATGCTAGTGTGTTCCTTGAACGTTCTTTTTAATGAATAACTAAATTACAATTTAAGTAATATATTGTATACAGACCTCGAGAACTAGCATAATATTATTGATTGACATATTTTAAATATTTAATATATAACATTGTTACGTCAATAAATTATGACATTTATAACACAAATATTGTATAGCCTAGGTACTTATAGGTACCGTATAAAAATAATGTTCCGCAGCCACAACTATTTGTTATCTAGGTCCATCATATACGCATATTAATAGATTACCTATAGCAAATTTACCTTTTATAAAATTAACATTGAGAATTCGTACAATAAATAGATACTAGAGTAATATATTATGAGTGATATTAATCAATAGTATTATTTGTAAAAAAAAAAAAAAGTAGAAAATTAGTCATTTTTTCAAAGTCTAATACAGTTGTAAAGCGATTTCAAAATATTGTAAAACCAATTATATCTTTTTGGTATCGTATATGGTCAGTAGAGACTATTATTATATAGGACAGAGCTATTGGCTTCAATACTTCCCTTTAAAATAATAATTATACCTACTTCATTGAGATGTTTATTTGGTGTGTTTAACAATAATTGTATTATACATCACTATCACTATATTATAATTTATATATTATTATTGAAAGTGTATTTGGTATGCCTGAATAATTATTTAATTAAATAATATATTTTATAATCAATGATACAATAAAAATACAATAGTGTGAATAATTTGTATACATATTGTTACACAAGGACATTTATAATTTACGTGGGATTTCAAATTTATATTAAAAATATATTTTAAATGTGTAAATATTTTTAAATGGCAACATATAACTCAAGTTGGTTTATTTATTAGGTGTATTCAATTTGAATGCGATTATTACGTAAGTAACACATTTAAAAAATATTTCTAGGCGAAGTTGTCATTACAGTTTTTCAGGATTTTATTTTTAATTAAATAAGAATACAATTAAAATTGCAAATTTGCAAACACATTATTTGTAGTGGCGTATTGTTTGACAAATTTTAAGGATCGCATCGCAGTAACCAAAAATTACTTCGGGTACGGACTAACTACGTACACAAACCCTACCACCCACTAGTACTTAAATACCATTTTTAATCGATACGCCAATTTATAATAATATCAACTGTACAAATACAACTCAGAAAGGCAAAAGCCCATCAATGCATAGAAAATAAAATGTTTTATTTAATTGAAAACTATACTGCTTTGATATGTAATTTTTATTTAATATAATATATATTTTTGGAAATTATAAAATATAAAATTAACATTAATTGTAATTAAAAGTTTATTTTATGATGACTTTTATTTACAATAGAATAATATATGGTAAATAATAATGAATTCACGATATTTTACAATTAATTCGAACGGTTATACACAAAACAGTAGATAAGAAAATATGTTAAGTTTGAAATACAATCTAAAACAAAAAACAGTTGTAATATCATATTTTATACATGTACTCGTATTTTTTTATAAAAAGTATATTCTATTAAGTGTACGACGCACGTACCTATACGTTATAAGATAATATTTTTTTATTATTTTCTTTATTACGTACGTGGTTATACACAAAATTAACCTACGAGCTACGATAAAAAAATCCGAAATATTTTATGCTTAATTAATTCTTTATAATAACTTCAATCAAACAAAAAATGCTACAGTAATATTATGCGTGTTATGTCTATATATTATATAACATAAATACACTCCTTAATCATTTTTAATTGTAAGAATAGAACATTTTATTTTAAATTTTAATATGCAAATTACCAAAATAATTAGTGAAATTATGTAGATAAGTTGATATTTTAAAATAATTAAATATTGTGCATTTGTTACAATTAATATAGGTAATAATTAATAATTATAAACTATAATACTGTATATTATGGTATACAATATATTATATATATTATACTTCGGTTCATTGGTTGCGGAGTATTACAAATATTATTAGTTACATAATATATCAGGGACGCATTTGTTGCTTCTTTAAAAACGTAAATAAGCAAAAACAAAAAAAAAAAAAAAGGTCTTTCGCATAGGAAACCCCGCGCCCCTAGCATACGCCCCCTTGTGTCTTGCCATCCCCCTAAAAATTGCCACCAGTGGCAAGTGCACCCTTCGACCCCCCCTTAATGCGCCCCTGCATAATATAATATGTGTACCCAGTGGGTATAATATTACAATATACGTGTTCAAAATAATCGATACATTTGATAATATTATAATAAGCCTGATAATTTTTTTAAAATTTTTAATTCTAATTAACGAATAATATAATTTCTAGAAGCTGGAATATTTTACTTGTATATTTTTAGCCCCATCTAGGATCATACAATGAAACTACGTACGTAGCTCTTTTGGTGTTTATTGATTGCATAACCTTGTCGCCGGACACAGTGCAGCATCCTGGTTTCAATTTTTCGATGCTACCTGTTTCAAATTTTCACAAAACGCCCATTATTTATTAACAAGGTAATTTTTTTTTCTTGTGTTTTATATATATTTTATAAAGGACAACGGTGAACCTATATTTGTCATATCCGCGTCGCACAAGATTATTCGTGCGAATAGGCCTCACAAGTATGACGGCATAAGAGCTTTCGGAAGTCGTAGACAAAATTGTAAATTGTGCATTTTCCAGGAAAACAATCATTGATTGGCACCCGTGAGAAAGAATCAGCGCGAAAAAGGAAGCGCGTGCCCGTGGCGAAAGTAGTCGAAGGTTGTCGAATGATAATGTTCTTAGGTATAGTATATTATGTTATTTTTTTCATCAAGTTCACTTGTATATAAAACAGTCTGCGTCGGTAAATTAATATTAGTGTCGTTTCGAGTTCATGACAGTCACATATTCGGAGTGTTTCGTAGATATATTTACAATTTATCTGGGAAATAAAAATACTCAAATTTCTAACAATAGATATAATTATACGTTATGTGCATATCGGACGATTTATAACAATATAGTAAGTTTCAGAAATTTCAATAATGATTTCATTTACCTAATCTCTCTCAAATACAAATTTTAATATTCAAAACGTTAGAAATACTTATTCTTATCAAATATTTATTATAAATGGTCAATATATTTCATTACGATACATAATTTTTCAAATCAAATAATAATATTAATTTATTCAAAATATTTTTGGAGCAGTGTCAATATTTCTGGAATATATAACTTATGTACATTGGAATATTATTTATAGACGTTTAATATACTTATATGAATTATCAATTTGATTTAATTATACCTACCACTACCTATACTTTTTAAATTTTAAATAATTTACAATATATAAGTATGTTATTTCTTTAACTTATGGCATTATTTAATTTATTTTTAAAAATAACTTTAAGGCATAGAAATAAATATTATAATCGTCATTATAATAATTTACATTATTATAATCGCTTATTTTATATAATATACCTATAAGAAGAGTAAAAGGTATATAAATAAATACAATTTTTGTTTTAAATGCATAGTTTTTACTTTCTTTATTATAGAAACTGATTTTGGTTTAAGGTCTTTGTTTCTCAAGGGCATTACCCTACAGTTTAACAATATTGATATTTGTAGGATTTCGAGGTCATCAGGACAAATTTATAATTGTTTTCTATTGAAAAATGGCAAGAATAATTTAGGAACACAAAGTTAATTACGAAAAAGTTTTATTATAGTATTTAGTATAATATTATATATGTGACACATATTTGTGTGTAAAAATAATAACAATATTTATCTGTTATTTACATTATTTTATTATATTAAAGTTAGGAATAACAAATTTTATAACAAAATTACATTTTGAATGTATAGACAATAATTATGTATTATCTTTACCTATGTTATATAATTTATATTTTATACTAATAAACACATTTTTGGGAAATTCAAGAAGTTGCAATATTGTTAAAAGTATATGGAAAATTAAACAAGTATTTAAACGTACAGAAGTATTTGAGAAAATTAGGTGTTTTATTACACTTATTATTTAAGTAAGAGTAAAATAAACACTTGATAGAATTCCAATATTTAGAAAATAGTTTTATTTCTACAAACCTTGATTTGATTGTTATATTTTTAAATGCAATGATTATAATCGTTATGCTTTCAAATGTAGAATTAGATTGTACTTTGACAAATTTTTATATTTGGTATACAAGTTTGGTTTTACTACAGTTTTACAGCAAATGCCATATTATGTGAAAAGGAGTTAGGTATCTATAAATTGTATTCAATCCTTTTTTAGAATAATTAATTATAAATCAAAATTTTTAGCATTTTTATAAAACAAATTATTCAATAATTATTGTTATTATCCAAAAACATCAAAATATTAAGTACCCATTAGAAATATTCAACAATATTTTATAGACATGAAAGTTATTTTTGGAATGTATCAGTAGTTAAAAAAAAAAATGAATTTTGAAAAGGAGAGGAGATGAACTGTGTTTCGATCATAATCGTCACTTAGAATTTAATATTATTTTGTCATTGTATTCAAATTTAAAATAAAAGTAGGTACATTTTTATAAAATATACCTATACGTATATAATAAATACTATACTAATTATATTAATTGGTAATTTATGATATCTATCCATATCCCTATTTTATCTTGAAAAATATTCTTATAAAACTAAACTTATTTACAATTTCTAAATAACGATTCTTAACTAGTAATAACACAATTATAATTTTAATTTTTAATTTTTTAAAGTTAAACTCTTGTTAATTTCTTTACATTTTTGTTGTAATAAATTACTGTTTATTGAGTATTTATATTTAGGTATGTACAAACGTTTTAAGTTACAATTAAAATTAAATATTAAAATTTAATACATATAATATAATAATATTATCTATAATGTCTATGATCTATCTTGAAAATTAAACAGAAAATAAATTTGATACACTATAATTCTTTTTTATTAAGCTGTGTTACATTAAAGATTTTAACTATTATCAAAACTGTAATCAATTACAGGAAATCAGTTACATTTATGTAAACATTTCTTAAACAATTTTTCAATACTTGAATAGATAAATTACAATACATTATATTTATTTTATTAAGTTTTTTAGCTTATATTTAGTCTTTTTGTATAATATATACTTACACTTACACCATCAACGATCTTTAAAAAAATTCAAATACTGTTCTCGTACGTGTTTCCGAATGATAATTTTTTATCGAGGAAAAAAGTCAGGATTTCTGAAAAAAATTTAGGTAGCTCACAATTGCATATTATAATTTAGTTCAGATATAAACATTTCAAAATTTTAGATTATGAATGGAGTGAGGATTCTATTATATTTACAATAATGTAATTTGGCTTTTGAGAAGAGATGTTTTACAATGATGTTTATTTAATGAATTTTTCCGCTGTGAATAACTTTTTGACTAAAAGATTCAAATAGAAGTTTTGGAGTAAAAACCTTTTTTTTTATGTAGCAAATTAGTTCTAATTATTTCAGTATAGTTTCCTTAAGTGTAAGAAAAACTACCTTTTATAACGGAAATATTTTATAAATGTGGGAGAAATTATTAACTTACAAAGACAATTGTTATGGTTAGCTATTTTTTTTAAATTTTAACACCGAAGTTCTGCTTAAAATCGTTTTATTGAATGAAATTATTTATTATTGCTCTTAAATTGAATATATCCACTACCAATGTCCTACTCGACGAGCAAAGTGCAGTTTAGACACCCGTTGAATCTATCCGTCTGTCCGTCTGTACGTCTGTTCTTCTGTCCGTACTCCGTAGTTATTATATAATAGGTATACTGTATAGTTAAGAATTTATTGATTTGGTTATTAGGGAGAAAGATATTATTCGTTTTGTTTTATAATACTTTTTAAAATACGTTTAGAAACCGGGAATTTAACATGCTCACAGGGTCGACTTTCTTAATTTTTTTTAAAATTAAATTTATATAATGTTGGTAATAATAATTTTTTTTATCATTTCAAATTTGTAATAATTACACAATAACAAACATAAATACAATTTTATTTCGTATGAATTATGTTCATTTTATTTATACTATATATATTTTTATGTATTTTCAATATACCTATATATTGGTTATTATCCAAAAAATAAAATGTCCTTGTATGGTCTATAATTATATAATATACACTTTATACACATGTTTATCCTTATTTTTTATTTGAACAATACTATTCGTCAAAAAAGTCTTCAGGAAAGTGGATTTAGGACTTTTGTTTTCGTGTGAAATGGTCTTTCGGAAAAATGATTATTCGGGAAAACGCACGGCAATAGTAACTTTATATGCGCATAGTGTGCAGAATGTAATAACTAATAAATATAAAATAAAAATAAATAAATAAACCATAGATCAATCACTTATAAACTTCAATCTGCTCACGCGTATCGGCGTAAATTAATAGATACAAAACAAATATTTTGAAACAGAGTGATTACAACATTTATTGAATAAAATAATCGATTCTTTTATAAATTTAATCTATTTATATATATTTTAGAACATTTTAAAATACGATTCCATACATTTTTTTTAATGGACCTACCGTTATTTTCAGAAAACATTTCGTGAACATGACGGAAAAAATTAAAAAAAATATTTTAAACAAACAAATGCACGATTGGATAAATTACGAAACTGGATTTATTTAAATTGAAAAACTCATCATGATGACGAACAACTCTCCTATCAGACCCACGTGCAAAGAAGGGTCTCCGCTCAGACCATGTAATGACGATTTAGAAGGTGAAAACATAAAAGACGACGAGACTACGAATAATGGATATTTTCGGAAACAATATCAGAAAACTCTGTTACCCGAAGTTCGGATTACATCAGCTGACGAACGGCCATCCAAGAGCAAGTTTCGTGTCCGCGACGTTAGTCCTATAGAAGGTCCTAGGCACAAAACTAGCTCTACGTGTTACCGAATATTGGTTCCCGAGACTACTACGGATAAATTATTACTTTTGTTGTGTCTCACAGTATTTTTAACTTTGTTTATCACGTTGATCTATTTTTTCATGAACATAGATTGCACATTTGGAACAAAATATCCAAAATGCAAAAGTTAGTATATTATTATATTAGTATGTTACCATATATATATATATACCATAGTACATAACTCAAAAAATAAAAGTTATTAATCACATGAAATACGTCCGTAAAGTTGGCTCCTTATATTATTATGTCGACCTCCAAGCAAAGTCAAAAAATTGCGATTTAGTTGCAACTAATTGCTTGTATTTTGTGTTAATTTGCATATTTCAACTCATGGAATGGCCCGTGTTAAATGAAAAGCCGTAAAAGGGGTCAACTTTACGCAGCACTCCTTTTTAGGGGTATCGTAGGTGCCTATAATAAGTATTTATTTTCTATTTTTGATCCCAGATTTTAATTATTTTAGTGAAAACGAATGCATTGTAAAATTAATTGATTTTGTTTCGGAAAAATACTTGTTAACGGTAACGTAGACTGTAGGTTATGTTATTTATGCAACATATAATATAGGTATCTATTATTTAATTATAAATTAATATAGTTCTATATAATACCAATTATGCAATTTACAAGTACAAACGCCAAACGTAATAATATAGTAGGTATCATTGAATTTATTAGGCATGTATTAACGTGGGTACATGGGTATTTTTAGTACTTTCGTGTACGTTGCAATTTTCAATACTTTTAATTCAACATTTACTTATGTACTATATAGTCTATATACTAAAAATTAAGAGTCTTACGGGTTAAAACAAATAGAACTAATATATTTTTAAATTCAGGTTTTCTTCAAAATTAAAACGTTTTAAAACAAATTCTCTCAAAACAGTTCTACATTCTATTCAATCTATTCCATAACAATCGATTAAACGTGACAAAAACACACCCTTATTATAAAATAAATCCATGTGCCCCACTCATAAAAGTTGCATATTTTCATACTATTGTATTCAATAAATTTTAACGGAAGTAAATTAATAAATAAAATAACCTTCAGCTATTATCTCAACGTGTATAATATAATGGTTGGTCTTCCGATTCGTATACATTTATGATCACCGTATATTTCTATAAAAGACATATAAAAACCTTGCTTCCAGTGTTAAAAATGTCTAGGCTATCACAGAGCATAACCGCAATTAGCTAATAAGGTTAGATACGTACCATAGCTATGAAGTATTAAATCACAACATACAATATTGGCAATTGTTTGAATAAAAACACACATCAATAAATTGCATTCAAGTGCAAAAAGTAAGCATTATTTTTCAAAATCTTTCATACAACTCGTACAACTTTTAATCATTAAAAATGCCTATAAGACGTACATACAACAGGTTTTTAAATTAACCTTGACACTATTATAATATTAACAAATAACAATTAATTAACAATAACAATTATATTGCCACTTCATATTATACAATAATATTCATATTTAAATAATATATAGTAAATAATATTGTATATATTATTATTTAATTATTTTAGGCAACTGGTTCTCGAACACTGAACCAAACATATGTATGAAAGAAGAATGCGTTAAGACAGGTAAATATCTACCATTTTTTCTTTTTATTAAATAACCTATATATTATTAATAGGTATAAATTGGATTTAAAATATATTTCTAATAAAAACCTAAAAAACACTTTTGAATATGAGATATTTGCATTAAAAAATCGATATTCTATTATAGTTTTTATTTTGTGAAAACTAAAAATTGTCCAATTATTACTTTTTATCTTTAATTTATAGTATAGCGTATACAATACATTTGTAACTAAATTTAGTTTATATAAATAATTTAAAAATAATTCATAAATCAAAAAGTTGTTCACAGATTGTGGAAGTAGGTCCAGCGTCCCTTCCGCATTCGGACAGGATAGTGCATTACTATTATTTTAATTTGAAAGCAAATCATTGCAAATAATTGCGTTCGGTATAATATTATTTTCCGATTTATAAAAATTATCCGTTATTTCCTTTAAGCTGAAAACTATTGAGAAAATCAAAAATTGACCTTGCTAAAATACCAACTACAACACTTTCTCTTTCAGAAAACTTATTCCATTCGAAAAATAATTCTAAGCCTAGTTTGATATAGTATATAATTATAAAAAATAATCGTCCAGATACAGATGGTGGAAGTTGGTCCATACCTAACCTAACCCTGGACCAGGATGGTGTATTATTATTATTTTAAACTTGAAAGCAAAAATAAATCATTGAATTCGAAAGACCATTTTAAACACAGTTTTAAACAATATTATTAAAATAAAAAAAAAAAATAGGTAAACATGACAAATTAATTTGTTACTTTTCCTACATTTATAAAATATAAAAAGTAGTCCTTTTACGCTTACGAAAATCGAAAAATAACCTCTTTAAAGTATCAACACTAGAATTAATTTAATATAAAAAAAGATATTATTTATTCTAAAAATTCTGTTAGACTATTTCTACCCGAAAAAATGTGTATAGACATGAAAAAAGCACATCGTGTTAAAACCAATACATGATATATATTATCATATATATCATATTATGATGTACGGATGTGGAGCAAAGAGCCCCTATTAAAATTGTAACTAAACTATAATTGTAAGTAATTATTACTTTAAAATTGATTATAAGATTAAAATTTTTGAAAATACTTGACTAATTCTTTGATAGATCAAATTAATAAATTAATATTTTAATTCGTAACTCCCCATTGGCTTATTAAATCATAAATTGTGTAATGAGTTTCTTTTAATACAAAAATTTTAAAACATAGTACTTATTATGTTTACATTTCAATATGTATTACTATTTAAATTTCTATACATATATTAAAAATGTTAACCCTGGTTAATAATTATTATATTATACATTTCAAATTTACCAGATTTCTACTCAAAATCACCGGAATAAATGGGTTAAATTAAAATACACTTGAGCATTTGTGATTATTATACTCTCAGTTCGGTATAGCTTGATAGCCCAGTGTTGGAAATCATTTATTTGACAAATGACGTTCTTGGTCATCCTTGGTCCCTCTTTCCTTCCATTTTTCCTCTAATTATTCTATAAATTAGTTAATTTTCGTGCCTCAATACGGATCCAATCATTATTATAGTTATAATAATAATAGTTTATAATAATTTATAGTTATCATAAACCATAATTCAAAAATTTGATTAATTTAATTTCAAAATCATAAAAATAAAACACTCTTCACTGTGTATATGTATTTCAACAACTATTTTGTCATTAGTTGTATATCTGAAAAAGATTTCAATTAGAAACCAAGAATCATGAAATTTAGGTGCATTTTGGTTTAAAATGTTGACAAATTAATAAAATTCAAATTACACCATCTTACTCACTAAGGTGAGATATAGATAAAAGTTATTACTTAACTTGTGATGTGTTAAAAGGCCTAGTGAAGTAATTTTATTATTTTTTTTTTTTTTTTTGGGGGGGAGGCAGTGTGTTTAATTTGGTTGATTAATTAAAATTTTTTTTTGTAATGAGAAAAATTTTGAAAAAAAAAAAAAAAATAAGGTCGCACTTTATAAATACTAATTATTAGTTGATTGACATAATATATTTGGCCGACTCAAAAGCTTATTTATTATAATTTTTCTACTAAATGCCGATGAAATAGTTCCTTAAGAATAAAAATAAGCAACTTCAAAATAGGACAAAGCCCATCAACTTAATTTAGTTTTTCCATTCCATAACTGACTCAGTATTGGACATGGCCCTTAACGATTTAGCCGACTGACAAACCGATTTTGCCCGATTGAAATATCTTTAGGGGTGGGGAATGCCTTTTGCTAGTTACGTTCCTGGATCAGTGAATTTTTTAAGAAATTTTCACTGACCGATAATCGAACATTTATCAAAATTTATCTATACACTAGGGTGACCGAACGTGCCTTTTTTCGGCATTGACCCGTTGTCCCGATAAACTTTAAACGGACCAATTTTTGTCTCGCTTTTGGACGTGATGTCTCGGTTTTGTGCCGTTTTTTTGTTATATATGTTATTTATATGTTTCTAAAAAAAGTTTGTAGAAAATTGACGAATTACCTTTTTTTTTTTTACCATTTTCAAACCGATTTATGAAAATGTTGGTGGAAAATTAATACAAAGTTCATTTTTTTTTTTATTGTTATCCTGTTTTATAATTTTTTAAATATGGTCACCCTACTATACACTCATCCAAGGCCATATCTGAGTGGGGGTCCATTGAGTCTGGAACCTCTTCGAAATTTTTTCAATATTTGATACATTTTTATGTAGGGTAGTGGCTTTTAGCATCAATATCAATATTTTTAATCATAACTGAACGGTTAATCAACCACAGCACTTTAAAAATGATATACTTACCTACGTAGATTGTGATTTAAATGCAACAGTAGTAAAACTGGTAAAAAAAATCATACAAGTAAAATAATGGATATAGGTAGATATGTGGAAAAAAACATTGATACAGTCTATAAAAGCATCATCAAACATAATATTATAAATAATTTTTTTAAAATCATTAACTATTGAACTTACCAAAAATAAGTAATCATATTTTATTTAAAAAATGTATATATACCCAACTAAAATTAAATACAATTTTTAAGGCGGTTCTCTGTGACGAGTTTTATACACGGACAAAAAACCTATTTTTGTCCATCGTTGATTAAGTTGTCCAAATATTTGAAAAAATGTAAATATTTTGAAAACTGCAAGTAAGAAAACTCCAGATGAAGACTTTTTAATTTTTTAATATTTATTCATTAAAATAGTTTTATTAAATTAAAAATCATTAATTATTAGTCCACTAAATATTAAAATATTGGATATAAAAATTTTTAAATTTAAAAAAATTCGATTATAAGTTAATTTGTTGATAAATTAAAATCTGATTTCAAAATTCATAAATAAATAAATCGCTATATGATAGCTGGTGTAAAAAGTAAATAAATAGGTACATAGTGGAAAAACTACGTATGGGTACAATATTATTACTAATAAGTTTTAATGTAATATATAAACCTAATAGGAAAAGGAAGATTAATGTTATAATATTAAACTAAATTTAAACTCTATTCTTAATTATCTTTTGAAAATATTTAATATACAATTGTAAATCTAAGTATGTATACCTACTAATACTTTATTAATCATCAACAAGTTCATTATTAAAAAATGACTTTGAATCTATTCAGTTTCATATTTTTATCCATAATCATTCATTACCCAATTATTTCACATTGGTATATTTATAATTAAAAAAATGCATGTTGCCTACTCTTCAATAATAAAATCACTATGTGACAAAATATTTTCACTAGGCCACATTTATGTCGTATAGTTTAATAGCTTAAAAAATGCAATGCGGCCTAGATTCATTAAACCATTAGAGAGATACAAATCAAATTCCAAATTTATTGATTTGATTTATCCGAAAAATCACTTAGGCAAAAAATATATAATTTTGACAGTTCTTTACATTTTTTTAAAATAAATAAGGATAGTATGAATTACTATTCATTCATGAGTTGGATTAATATTAGATTTTTACTTATTAAGAAATTTGATTTTGAATGTTCATTTATTTAAATTTGACCGAAGCGTGGAATGTATTGGTTCTACAATAATGTGTGATTTTTTTCATTATTAGACATATTTGTATAACATTTTTCGGATAGAAGAGAAATTAAGCAAGAATCTTTCTAATAGATAATTTATTCTGTAGTTGGTTTTTATTAAGAGGTTATTTTTTGATATTCCGTGTAGTATTTTTTAAGTGAAAAAGAAAATTACCATACATTTTTATAAATCGGAAATCATACTAATAAGTATTGAACTTTTCTCAGAGTCATTTTATTGATTGCGATTATTTATTTTTACTTTCAAAAATAAAATAATAATAATAATAATAATACACTATCTTATACGAGGACCCAAGGGACGATGGATCAACTTCCATTATGTGTATTTGGATAGCTATTTTTGAAGTTCAATTCCAATACTCTCGCGAGATTTAGAAACAGCAAAATAAAATATATTGCCCTTGTAAATAATTAAAAATACGAAAATTTCCTAAAATTTACAAATATTAATCCTAGTAACATCACTTGTCCAGGATTTTTTTATAATTTTGTATGGATACCTTATAGGTAGGGCCGTATTTAGTATTTAGACGATAAACGTATCAACGACCAAAAAAAAGTCATTCAATACCGAAATTGTACATAAATATCAATAAATTAATTATTGAACCTAAATATTAGAAACATAAAAGTCGATGAGCAAAATAAATATATAAATAATTAATAAAGATCAATGTTGAACATGATTACAATATCATAATTATATCCACTAAATTATGTACTGTGTAGGCGGACATTTAAATACCAATTATCAACCATAAGTCTACAAGTTATCAAAATAAGATATCCATATCTTAAATTGGGATATTAGTAGGAAACCGTTATGATACAACTCAGTGCTGTATTGGAAGTATCCCATATATTCCGAAATTTCCAATTTCCATTTAAGGTCATTAAGTAAAAAAAAAAAATACCTTATACCTTACCAAAAATACATTTGGTCTATATAGTTCCCATATAAAGTACATTTTTTTTTATCAAATTTAGATTTTTGGTGGGAACAGGATGCAATGAGAATCTGGAGCTTACATACATATACTGACATATATGTTTGAATATTATATATAACAAATACTGAAATACAACTACTTATTATAAATTATAATGTATTTAAATTATGAATTTCTATTATTTATTATAAATTAAGTAATAATAAAAACTCCTTCTGCGTTCGTCCCTGATACGTATAATTATTAATATTAAATAATATTATTTTTAATTAACTTACTTCTCTAAGGTAAATTTTTGTTGACTGTTTAATTAAAATATTATAGCGTTCAGGCAAAAATTAATAGTACTGAGGCGTAAAATTAATAATATAAAAATTATATAATTATTTATTTATTAGCTTTCGTAATTATTACGAAAGTTAATTACCTTATGAAATTAAAGATGAAATTGTTTTTTATAGTAGAATATAGTTAGTTAGTAAAAATAAAGTACAGTATTAAAACTAATATTCTAATAACATAATTAGTTAAAAAATGTTTAAAATTCAAAGCCTATATATTTACCTCAAATCTGTTTTTACTTTAAGACATATTTATACATTTTTTTATAAACAACTTTTTGACCAGAAGACTTAATCTAATCGTTATAATATGTGTACTTATTTTTCGGTAGAAAATTTGATCAGAAATGTATTATAAGGATATCATTTTTTGATTGTTATAGACTTTATATCGATAAACGATAAACGATAAAAACTACCGCAAAAACGGGTGATTTCGTCGTAATTCCGAAAAAATGTGTCTGAAATTTAAAAAATTTCATAGCGTATGTATTTTTCAATTCTTCATGTCATAAAATATTCAGAAATGTTTAAAAATGTATTTTTATCTAATATTAGTTAGGTATGTATAATGAATATTACACTGAAGCTCTGCTCAGAATAATTTTATCGAAAGAAATAATTTATCATTTCTTTTAAATTCAATATATCCACCGTCCAATATCCTACCCGTCGAGGGAATTACTTCCACTTCCTATTGACCGAAAATTTTTTTGTGTTATACAATGATGAATTTTTGTTTATCTATTTGAAAAGTATCATATTCCAATAATATAAACTAACCCTTGCTTATGTTATAATAAATCTTATATTAGTATAAATATATTTACTCGTAAATTGTTAAATATAAAAAATACTACAGGTATATGTGCATATATAATTATTTAGGTACCTATATTAATATATTATTAAATAATTAAATATTGTCCTTAAATGAAAATATGATATCACCCGGAAAAGTAATTATTTTCAGTAATCTAGACCACAAACCTAAGTCTTTCGTGATGTCCATTGGCTCCACGTTATAATATAATATCTGCCTACTCTACTATTTGGTAGAAAAACCTTATATATCTTTAATAAATTAATATTTATTAAAATTGCTCATAAATAATTGTTTTAAACTAATTTAAATTATATATTTTAATGTAAGTATAAGAACAAATTATTATTTAAGATATATTGAACTATATGTCGAAGAAAATGTTTTTACCAACCCTATCTCATTTTGCGCAAACATTTTATTGATTTAACCTATTGTTATTTTATAGCTGCTTCATTATTGTCTGCCATGGACCCAACTGCAAATCCTTGTGAAGATTTTTATCAATTTGCTTGCGGTACTTGGGATAAAAGACACTTAATTCCCGAAGATAAAAGCAGTATTAACACATTTGAAGTACTTGCCGATCGTTTACAAGTTATTTTAAAAGGTTAGATATTCATATAAAAATATCACACTTTTTATTTAAATAAAGCAATTGTATAGAAGTGATCAAGTTTATGATGACTATAGACGAAATTAAAACAAAATAAATATAGGTACATACATTATATATGCTTCTGCAGTAGATATATACGTAAAACAAAACAAAAAATAAAATAAAATCAATATTTCTGAGAATGTATAAAAAGTACAATGATAATATTTCCATTTTTATTATTTTTTAATGTACATATGTTTTTATTAAGAAGATGCCACACGCCCGTTTGGTAATGGGTTTTGTATAAGCAATTTTTATGAAATTAAAAAAATAAAAATAAAAATCCAATAATTTTAAAATATTTTAATATATTTTAAAAGTAGTTAAAAAATATTCCCGTGTTTTTATTACCACTTTTTATTGTTGTGTAATCGATATTTGTTAAAAAAAAAACCACTTACTTTCGTACTTTTTTGTAAGTATTTTATATCTGCAATGATCGAACCTTAAAAAAGTCAACATTTTGCAATTTTCATTGCTTATAAAAAATACAATATTAACACAAAACAAAAATTGCTCTGTCAGAGTTTAATAAATGTCATTAGTTTTTTATTTATATAAAAATATTTATCTATGATTATTCTAGCTGATATAATACTATTAATATTTGAAGTACGAAACTTTGTTTTTACGGACTCTTTTTCAGCGTGTGGTATCCTCTTAGGAGTAATATATTATAATATTATATATCTAAATGCTGCATGGATTTTCTTTAGGTCTTCTGGAAGAATCAATTAATCGACTTGATAGTTCAGCAACAATTAAAGCAAAACTATTTTATAAATCATGCATGAATATTAGTAAGTCAATTTCTTAGTATGTATTTTAGTTTTTAATAAAATTTAAATCCATGAATGAATCTAGCTCAAATTAGACGTATTGGAGACATGCCTATCCGCGAGCTTTTAAAATCAGTCGGAGGATGGCCAGTGATCGATAGGAATTGGCGACCACCTGAATATAATGTTGAAGTTTTACTTGGTCGGTTAAAAAGAGAATTCAATGAAGGAGTCATAATTGAACCATGGGTCGGACCAGATGATAAGAACTCTTCTGTAAACATCCTTCAGGTGCGAAAAAAGTAAGACATTAATGTAGTCGCATCTATGCAGTAAGAAATTAAGAACAAAAAGTATACAACAGTGATAAATTATAATATACAATTTATTTATTTTTTTTTTTGTTTTTTTGGTCAAAACGTATAAATTAAAGATGAATATTAACCATTGTACATTATTACTTATTATCATTTTTTTTTTCTTTTTATACAATTTAGTTGGACCAAATGCAGCTGGGACTACCAAGCAGAGATTATTTCTTAAAAGACAGTAGTGGTGAAGCATTGCAAGCGTATCATAAATATATGTCTGAAGTAGCTGTATTGTTAGGTGCTAATAAATCCACTGCGCCTTTTGAACTACTAAAAATTATTGAATTCGAAATTGAAATAGCAAATGTGAGTAAATTTAATATTTCTTCATTTTATTTTTTAAGATTAATTTATGTTGATATACAGATTACACAAACGGAAACTGATCGGCATGATACTACAGGTACATATTCAAAACTTGCACTGAAAGACTTACAAAAACAAGTTCCAGAATTTGATTGGAAATTGTATTTAAAAACTATTTTGCAAATTAAATTGTCTGACCAAGAACCCGTAGTTAGTTATGCTATGTCATACTTCACACAACTCGGTCATCTACTGAAAAAAACTGATAGAAGGTAAACCAATAGACACAAACCTAACGAGGAAACGATTATTTTATTTTATAACAAATTAAAAAATATTTTATTATATTTTTTTATAGAGTTATTCATAACTACATTATTTGGAGATTAGTCCAAAGCACTATACTTCCACATATGATTGATGATTTTCAATATAAAAGATTAGATTTTAAAAAAATATTGTTAGGAATACTCAGTGAACGAAGTAGATGGAGAGATTGTGTAGATTGGACTAACAAACGGCTCGGAATGGCAGTTGGAGCTCTATTTATAAGGGATAATTTCAGTTTGGAGAGTAAAGTAAGATACAAATTATAAAAATGGACTAAAAAATATTGCTATATGAAATAGGCATTATAAGGCGGTTTATTATTTTATTTAAGGTGACTGCTATGGATATGATACAATCAATTCGTGAAGCATTTAACGAACTTTTAAATGAAAACCATTGGATGGATGATCAAACAAGAATAGTGGCAAAAGCAAAGGCGGATGCTATGAAAGAACGAATTGGGTACCCAGAATTATTAACAGATCCTGATGAATTGGAAAAAGAATATACTATGGTAAGTTTCAACGGTTTTTAGTTTTGGAATTAAAATTTATTTAACTGTATTTTATTTATATTATATATATATATATATATATGTATATATATATATATATATATTAGTTGAATGTCACCGAGGACCAATTTATTCTTAACGTATTTAATGTATTAAAATTCGACGCTTATCAAAATTTAGAGAAGTTAAGAAAAACTGTAGACAAAGATAAGTGGTCAACAGAACCTGCAGTGGTTAATGCATTTTATAATCCGAATAAAAATCACATTGGTAACGTTTAAATCACAGATGTGTCTTGTAGTCTATGAAAGTATTGTGATATACTTTGAATATTATATTATTTCAATTTGTTCTTAATTTATTATTAGTGATTCCTGCTGGTATTCTTCAACCGTTATTCTATAGTCAACATTTTCCTAAGTCGTTGAATTATGGTGGAATAGGAGTAGTAATTGGTCATGAGATCACTCATGGATTCGACGATAAAGGTAATTCTAACAAGTATCCTGGACTTGAATTTTTTAACATGCATGTAAATTATCTTATAGGTCGACAATTCGATAAAAACGGTAATATGATCGAGTGGTGGGATTCTAAAACAATATATACGTTTAGAGAAAAGGCACAATGTATAGTGGATCAATATTCAAAATACAAAATGCAAGAAGTAAATTTGCACGTCAATGGACGCATGACTCAAGGCGAAAATATAGCCGACAATGGCGGACTTAAACAATCGTTCAGGGTATATGTTTTTAATTATCTGATGATATTTTTATATGTATTAATATAATGAAAAAACAAAATAAATATAATTCAACATTTAATGTATACAAAAAAGGATAAAATAAAGTACCTACCTATAATATGGCTATATTAAAACGATACAAAAAAGCACAAAACATTGTAATGTCAAATTTCAAAAATAAAATGTTTTTCAGGCTTATAAAAAATGGGTATCTAAGCACGGTGAAGAACCATTACTTCCTGGAATTGACATGACACACGATCAGTTGTTCTTCTTAAATTACGCACAAATCTGGTGCGGTTCAATGCGACCCGAAGATGCATTGACTAAAGTCAGATCGTCAGTTCACTCTCCTGGGCCTACACGGGTTTGGGGGCCATTGTCCAATTCGGACGATTTCGCCAAAGCATACAAATGTCCATCTGGATCTCGTATGAACCCTGTAAATAAATGCGTTGTTTGGTAGAACTCATTATTTACATTTCATATCTATATATTCTTTTGTTTTAACGTAAAAATTATTTTTATTCTCACGACATTTTGGCTGTTTACTCATAATACAGATCAAAGTACATGCAAAAGCATATCATACTAAATCTATATACTATATTATTATATATAATCAATTTGATAAAAGTTTTATCATATATACCTACTATATATCTGATATTTCTATATTGTGATAATTTAAAACTATAATATTGCTTACAAGTTATAATGCTATAATATATTTACATGGCAACATGATATTAAATATCATTATTGATTTATTATTCAACTATTAATTGCCACACAAATAAATAAATAAATACAAATTAATAATTAATAACAAAACGTAAACAAATAACTAAAAAAATTGTGTTATTTTTATAATTTTTTCATGAAATAATATAATACTTAATATTTATAATACTAGATATATAGTATATAAGTATAATATATAGTAGTATATAATAGTAGGTAGGTTTATAATAACATTATGTCGCTATAATACTTCCAACATTTTTCTTATATTGTTATAATTTATAAGAAAATTACCAAAATATTTCGAATTTCATTGTAGATTTTTTTCAACCATGTGTGTGTGTGTTAAAATCGTGTTAAAAATTTAAATGGATATATATATAACATAATAAGTAGATGTAGTTATAATATTTATAAGTACCTACCTAAATATAAATAAATTAAATTGTTTAATTAATTTTTTTACTTTAAGGAAGTTAATATTAAAGTTCGAAAATGGTTCCTTTAATTTTGTTTTAATTATATAATACAATTTAATTTTTACAATCTAAGATTATGTATGGTATATACTAAGTAGTACCTATAGAACTAACAATTATACATGCATATACCGTCAAATTTATACTAAAAAATAAAAATAATTACGTAATTATATATGAGTTAATAAGTTATTTCTATTAATAATATTATATTGGGTATGAAAAATCGTATATTTCTTTTCTGATAATAAAATTCAAGACACAATATTTCGAACTTTATTATTAATGAGAGATCACCAATCGATGTATTATGTTAATCGATGAAAAGTGTTATCGGAAAAGACATTTTAATTACCAAATAGTAAAAATATGACCACAAAAGAAAAAAAACAATTGAGGGTAAAGACAATCATGGGAAGAGGATTTCCAGGGGTTATTATAAGTGCCAATATATGTTTATGTACCTATTTTTTAAGTTAAGGTAAAAATATATAACTAATTTGGGTCTTAGCTATTGGTAATTATTGTTGGTAATTGGTAGATTATATAATAATTTAAAATTTAAATGTTTTCTGGAGATTTTTAATAATTTTATTATATAATATATATTATTGTAATAGTTAAGCGTAAATACACGCATAATAATAATATAATACATTATTTTATATTAATTATTGTTTTATTCCAATTTTACAAGAGTATATATTTATTTTGTCATTAATATTTAAATGTTATTTTTACATCTACTTTATTAAATAACTGATAATGAAATTAATTTACTATATTTGTGATCTCAGTCTTATGTTTATTAAAAAAAAAATACTTATCTCATGATTAAATACATTTTTTTACTAATTATATGCACTTTTATGATTTTATTAAATATAACCATACACTTTAAACCTATCGGTACATAATAATATATCATATTTCAGTGCATTTTTTAAGCTAGTAAACTAGTCAATATAAATGTCGCCCAGTGAAAATATTTTGTCACCTAGTGTGTTTTATTATTTAAGACTGAGCGACATACCTACATTTTTAATTTTAAATATACCAATGTGAAATAATTAGGTAATGAATGATCATGGATAAATGCATAAAACTGAATAGATGCAAAGGCGTTTTTTAATAACGATAATTAATCAAGTATTAGTATACCCACCTACTTCGATTTAAAATTTTATTAAATGTACACAATTCTACAGACACAATTATGTCTGAAAGAGGGTGAGTGGCTTGACATAAAAAATTTTTTTTCTGAAAATAAGTTATAGTAAAGTCTTGAGGGATGAAATCATTGGTATACGACAGGAAAATTATAAACATACAAAAACTGTCCATAAACAATTAATACATGACATTTGGACATAAATAAATTGTATATACCTAGAATCTAGATACAATATATTCTTGCTTATTTATAATTTAAAAAAAAATTAAATCTTAAACTGTATTTTGTTTTTTGGTTATTTGGTTATTTATACGAATATTAAAGGTTGTCAATATTTTCAAAAGATGATTGAAAAAATTATTTAAATTTAATTTAATATTATAACCATAATTTTCCTTTGCCTATTAGTTGTATTATACATTTATACATAATAACTTATCAGCAATTATACCCTACCATAGTATTTCCACTATATATTTTTTTTAATAACATTGAGGGACAAGCATAAAATCCCTATCTGATGATTGTATGAGGTATATTTTGATACATTTATAATTGTTGCCCAGTGAAAATTCCTTAAAAAATGCACTGCTATATTATATATATCTATACAGTATGTTTATATTGTTTTCGCCACAGCATCACATTCTTTCTGAAAAATTAATATTTGTTCGCGTTTAATACAAGTAAATATATTTACATATGCCTATATAGATGATTATTACGTGTACAAATTCTAAAATTTGAAAAAAATGGACATTGAATGTTTTATAAGCGATTACTTATTTTGTTGTATTTATAGAAATATGCCTGTATAGTGTATACCTATATTACCTGTATATATAAAATTTTTCTTCAAGATGATTTCTGTGGAAATACGAAAAATAAACCAATATTTCATAATTGCGCAGTAGTTTTTTCTGGTACAGAATTTTTAAAACCGGTTTTTAAAGGATTCTGTATTGACAAGTTAAAAATATTTAAATATGTTTTAAAAGTAGTTTAAAAATAGTCTTGTGCCAGCACCATTTGTATTGTTCTTTTACTACGATATTTGTTAAAAATCACGTTTATGCTTTACTATATTACTATACCTCCATAATAGTAAACATAAAGTTAAAATGCGTACTAAATATGAAAGATGAGAATACATTTTACTGTTCTCGAGCGTGGTTCTTTCAATTTGTGTATGTGAAAACTTGAAATCCGTTGTTGAAAATTGTGAAATTAAAAAAAAACATAAAAATAAATTTTGAACGAACTTTACTCTTGGACATAATAAATATTCTCGTACTTAATATTTTGCATACATTTTGACTCTGTGATTACTAAGAGAGAGCTGAGAAGTTGTAGTTATAGAGCATGAACATGTTTTAATAGCACTAAAATGTATGTATACTGTGTAACATCCTTTTAAGAGGATTTATACGGGGTTTTGAATAGGCAATACAGCTTACAGTTTATAGTATGTAAGTATGACTCATAATTTAATGTATTATACTTATTAGACGTCGCATGAACAGAAAACGAAAAACAATGATTTACACGATATAGGCAGTATATAATGCGTAGTTACTAAATAGTAAACGCATTGTGTCCCAAATTAATTCGTATTGCGCACATGTATAATATTAACATTTAAACAATAATTACAAAAACAAACGAAAATGAGTCAAAATTGACACAAAATTATGTATACTATAGCTACCTATATTTCGCATCGTGTTTTGCCAGTGCAAATATTAGAAAATGTCGTATATGCGCACAATCTAATAGGTTCCTACACACTATCAACCGTCTATAATATGATAGATACTGATAGATACATATAAATCTAAATATAGTGTACCGTATACATTGCACGTGTCTGTCACACGCACAAAAGGACTGTATAAGGACTAAAAATCGAATGCATATTATGTATTATGTATTATGTATTGTACACCTATATAACTTTTCTTTAATGATAATATAATCACTCGTATCTCGGTATCAAAATATCGACATATTCACATATGAACCGTCAGTAGGCTGCATAATACATTGATAATTTTTAATTTTTATGAACGTCAAGTGCAACATGCAAGTAAAAATATTTTACTGTCGTCTTATCTGAATGAATAGACGCGGTGTATATCCTCAAAAAATATGCATATCAAAATATGGTATCAAAATATCGACATATTCACATATGAACCGTCAGTAGGCTGCATAATACATTGATAATTTTAAATTTTTATGAACGTCAAGTGCAGCATGCAAGTAAAAATATTTTACTGTCGTCTTATCTGAATGAATAGACGCGGTGTATATCCTCAAAAAATATGCATATCATAGTTATTTAAATATGAACGGCGGTATATGAAAACTATAATATATTTTCGAATTTTACCAGCAATCGTATACCATTTCAACGAATACAATATATTCAATGTTCTTTAATCAATATCATAATTATTATTATTCGACTGTAAAACTGTACAGTGAGCATTTTCGATTTATTTCGAGAAAAAGCGATCAATGATGATATTATCATAATGGTATAGTATATATAAGTACCTAATATATAGACAAGTACTAGATATATCTAGTGCGTGGGCACCTAATGGATAAATTTCAAAGGGGGGATGGTACACATTTAAATGCAATTTATTTTTTTTATATTTACTACCAGTTTTAGTAATAATACATTGTTAAGTAATTCTTCAGGGGGGAAATGTACCTACCCAGATCCACCCGGAGACGTATTTATTTAGGATTTCAGCGCCACAGGTCATAAATATTTGTAATCCTCCCCCACATCCATCCAAATTTCAATATTATATTTAGAAATAAATTATTTTAAATATTATTATTTATTAATACCTATACATTAATAAATAGTCGATACCTAGCAATTACATTTATATAATTATGTAGATAATTTAATATGTAAAATTATAATATTAGTCGAGCGAAAACGATTTTTCGGTCACATATTAAAATATAACTCGTCTGGTAATCTAAATGTTAAGCTACTATAGATACAAAGTATGTACAAATATACAACATACTTGACAGTACGAATCATTCATGATTTTTAAAGTGGTTCTTTATAGATTATGTAAAAAAAAATGAAAATTCAATAATTTACAAATGTTTAAATACATTTTATAAATTTTTTGTTAATTGTTGTTTTTTTTTATGTATTTATACAATTTTATTAAAAATATTAAACTTTCTCATTTCTCATTTTTAGTTTATGACAGTGGAACGAGAGGGTTCATTTGATTTTATAATGATTTATCAGTGTATCACCATGTACCTATATTTGGATTTTATTATAATTTTCTTTTTCTTTTCTAGAAATAGTACTATTTGAAAAGAATATTTGATTCAATCGTTACATGTATTTTTTAAACTATAAAAAATTGATTAGGATGCATCATATCGTACTTTAAAATGTAATTTTTCGAATTTTTCGGTAAACGCGGAAGGAAGAACTATTGAAAATCTGCAAAAACACGAGTATTTCCTCATGATCCTAAAAATAGTGACTAAAAACTTACATTATTTACAAAGTAGGTATGTATTTTACTATAAAATTTAAAATTTGTAATTTTTTTTTACAACAATTCTTAGTTATGTATTTTACACTGGGCTTTATTAGATCATTTTATCATTGATGTTAAATTCAATACATCCTAACGAGAAACCAAGTACTTTTCCCCTAGTGACCGGCAGTGTCGGTGAAAGGGAGACAAACTAGGCATGTGTCCAGGACCTCACATTTTGTACTTTTGTAGCGTTAAAATTGCAAAATATTAAAGGGAGGAAATTTGTGAATGATGAATGATGTATTTTTTTCTACCCACGTATTTCCTCTTTTTTTGAAATTAATTTTGCAAAGATGTATACCAAACATAAAATTAATTATAAATAACAAGATGAGCACTCTTTATAATCGATTTTCAATAAGTATATGTGCATTTTAACGTGTATTTGAGTGTTGAAAAATCTATATTTTCGAATTATTAAAATAACTGTAAATCTACCTAGGGGGCGTTTAAGTATATTACGTCACCACAATTTTGGCCTTTTTAGACCCCCTCCTCCCCCTTGTCAGTAATTGTCAGCAAATGTCCGAGCTCCCTACTTTATTACGTCAGCATAATATATCCGACGACACTTCTCTATTAAAAAAAAAAAAAAAATTTCCGAATTGTATATGAATTAATTAAAAATAAATGAAAAATTTTATTACATATTTTGATAAAAATAAGTACATATTTATATACATATTTTGATTTTTTTTTTTTATTACTGCTGATTATGTCAGCATACGGTTCTAACCACCCCCTCCCCCCATCCCTCATGTCAGCAAATGTAAGCACATATGACGCAGACCCCCCTGCCCCTAGGCGCTTACGTATAATACTTGAACGCCCCCCTCCCTATATAAACAAAAACGAGTATATCAAAAATAAAATCATCAATATTCACAATAATAATTTTCAATTGAAAATTTATACTTATTCAATAAAAAAAAACATAAAATCTTAAATTGTTCATAGTCATATATTTCCGACATAGATTATACGTATATATTATAATACCTACCCATAATATGTATTTATTATTATCAAAATAATTTTTTTTCAAACAATATATACCTAGTAAGTACCTACAACATTCAGCGCCCAAAATTTTACCGGCCCCCGGGGCCCAAATCCCCCGGGGCATCACTATAAATACGTCTCTGGGTATACATTCTAATATAGGTACTACTATTGTAGTTTTTTTTTTCCACTGCCTAGCAGATAGCGTGCGCTGGCCGGTCGTTCCTTCGCCGTGATCACGTGACGGTAGCGCTCCAAATCGCGCGCGTTTCGTACGGGCAGCGGAATCCCCCCGGGCGGGGAGTCGCCGCGCAACGACACGTTTCGGTCGATAGTCGATACACGCGGCGTCATAAAAGCGTCGCAAATCGTGCCCGTCAGTCGCAGATATGTAGCCGTGTCGCTCGAGAAGATCCGATCGCGGGATCTGTACGCGATTTTCTTTTGTGTTCCTCGTGTCCGTTCATATTTGTGTGTGTGTGTGTGTGTGTGTGTGTGTGTGTGTGTATGTATGTGTGCATGTATGTTTGTGTATGTATGTGTGTATGTATGTTTGTGTATGGCACCTTTTTCGGGTATACCCTGCAGCGAACACCCGTCCGTCGTCGTCTGTCGAAGGGATTTTACGATTCTCCCGCGCTAATCCCGCGCACAACCATTCGCGCATGAACACCCCCGCGCAAGACAACTACCCCACGGCTACTATATATATATTATACAATAACACCACAGTGGCAGTGCATCGCTTCACTACGATTGTGCTGTTGTTTTTGCTGCTGCTGCTGCTAATAGAAAAAGGTATCAAACACGTTTTAATAACCATAAAATAATACATTTTAAGCTTGACATAAGAAATTTGCCGTATTAATTTAGGTATTAATAATAATAATATATATATATATATATATATAAATAAGTACCTATAATAAGATACTATATATATATATATATATATATAATATTAGTTTATAGTGAAAATAATTTACGATATTACTTGTATCTCAAAACGACTGACAATATTATTATAATAATATAATATGTAGGTATACCTAAACACGTACATGTAAATAAGTATTAAGTACCAATTAAAACATTTTACATCCCATTTTACTCACGAGTAATTTGTAGTTTTTAACAAATCTTTGACGGTGTGAACAAAATGTACAAAACACATCGAGTTTTCCAAAATAAAAATATATAGATACCTACATTTTCATATAATGATATTACACAAAAATAAGCATTGATTAAAAATGTAACTACGAATAAAATTATAAAACTATCTATTTATTTATCGAATATTTACTTCAGTGAAAACCTAAAATTCTTATAATGCATAATGTTTAATATATGCTAATGTTAAATAGGTACATTGTTTTTTTTACAAGACAAATGTTTTATAAAGTTAAATGCTATGTGCATGGTGTATGATGTACATGTCTAAAATAAAAGTCAGTATTTTGTAACGAAGTGGGCTGAGTGAGGGGAGAGGGCTATACCGTCCATGTTGATATCAATGCTATTAACTAACAACGATTTTTATTCGTTATCAGTCTATCTATTTTAAATATTTGAATTTACCAGAAAATATAGATATCATATTCTAAACGACTTAATAATTTTTAATTAAAACTCATACCTAAGAAAATTACAAATATTTCTTCAAACAGATGTATAACGATTTCTTAAAAATTGCATTTAGCCATAGATATAGATAATTTTGGTTTAAAAATGTTAAATTCGGCTTAATGGTCCAAACATTTTAGCAACTCCTGCAGAAGGTGTATCATTATATAAAGCTGAAAATATGTTAAATTACTTAGAAAAAATCTAAGGAATTTTCGATTTTGTCTTATAATTTATAATTTTTTAGTCATAACTTATAAGTATGCGATATATTTTTAAAATGTGTTCATTTTATCTGTATTTTGTGCTTTATGGTTACCAGAAAAAAAAAGAGTAAGAGAAATTGAAGCAATATATATATATAATATATATATATATATATATTATCTTAGTTTAAAAAAATATTCCTTCTACCAATTGACATTTCTGGAGCAGTAACAAGCATAATGCACATATTATAAAACTATAGATACCTATTATACTTTTTTTGTAATACTAGATAATGAAATAATATTATAAACATAACATATTTTTAATATTATAGTTTATATCAATATTTTTTAGATTCTGAGCGTAGCGATGGAGCTAGTGGTTTTACAATGATGTTTATTTTTTTTATTTTTTTTTTTTTTTTCTCTGTTAACAAATTTAATACCAGAAGGAGTGCTCCGAAC